>PVKU01001786.1:0-263244 GCA_004027475.1 Anoura caudifer
CAACACTTGTTGTTTGTTGCTTTATTTATGATGGCCATTCTGACTGGTGTGAAGTGGTATGTCATTGTGGTTTTAATTTGCATCTCTTTGATAGCTAGCGATATTGAGCATCTTTTCATGTGTCTCTGGATCCTCTGTATGTCCTCCTTGGAAAAGTGTCTGTTCAAGTCCTTTGCCCATTTTTTAATTGGGTTGCTTGTCTTCTTAGAGTGGAGTCTAGTAAGTTCTTCACTTTGATTCCAGCCCTTCACTTTGAGTTTGTGTAAGTTTTTTGTCCTGAGGTGGCTCTCTTGTAGGCAGCATGTGTGTGGGTCATGCTTTCTTATCCATTCAGCTATTCTATGTCTTTTGATTGGAGCATTTAATCCATTTACATTTAAGGTTATTGTTGATAGGTACTGATTCATTACCATTTTTGTACTTGTGTTCCTCTCTCTCTCTCTCTCTCTCTCTCTCTCTCTCTCTTTTCTTTCCTTTCCTTAAAGCAGTCCCTTTAGCATCTCTTGCAGCACTGGTTTAGTAGAGGTGTATTCTTTTAGACTTCTTTTGTCTGGGAAGCTCCTTATTTGGCCTTCTATCTTGATTGGAAGCCTTGCTGGGTAAAGTATTCTTGGTTTCAGGCCTTTGGTTCTCATTACTTGGAATATTTCTTGCCATTCTTGTCTGGCTTGGAGCATTTCCATTGAGATGTCAGGTGCTAACCTAATTGGGGCTCCCTTGTAAGTTATTTCCTTTTTCTCCCTTGCTGCCTTTAAGATTCTCTCTTTATCTTGGAATTTTGCCATTTTAATGATAATGTGTCTTGAAGTGGGCCTCTTTGGTTTCCTCTTGATTGAGACTCTGTGTTTCCTGGATTTGTGGGACTTTTTCTCTCATCAAATTAGGGAAATTTTCCATCATTACTTTTTCAAATAGGTTTTCTATCCCTTGCTCTTCTTCTTCTCCTTCTGGTTTCCCTATTATATGGATATTATTACGTTTCATATTGTCTTGCCTTTCTCTTAATCCCTCTTCATTCTTTCTGAGCCTCTTTTCCTTTTCTTGCTCTTTCTGGATGTGTTTTTTTCTACACTGTCCTCCAACTCGCTGATCTGATTTTCTGCTTCATCGATTCTGCTTTTGATTCCTTCTATTGTGTTCTTCAGTTTAGAAATTGTATTCTTCATTTCCTCTTGGCCCTTGTTGATAGTTTCTATTTCCTTTTTCATGTTGATGTAGTTTGTAGTGAATTCATTGTAACTTCCCTGTAGTTTCTGGTAGCTCATTGAGAGCTCATGGAGCTTCCTGACAACCATTGCTTTGAACTCAAAATCTGATAGTTGAGTTGCCTCCATTTTATTTATCATTCTTTCTGGGGCTTCCTCCTTTCCTTTCATTTGGGGATTGTTTCTTTGTCTTCCCATTGTTTGTGAGACTCTTCTTGTCAGCCTCAGCTTCCTAAATTGGTCTCTTCTGGCTTCCTGGGTTTATGGTGTGAACTTCTGTGGTAGAATACCTGTGAGATTCAGTGGTGCAGTCTCCTTTGGGTATCCTGGTGTTCACAGCTTCCACTGTGTCAGCTGTTGGGATGCTCCTTTTTTGGGACCAACTGTGGTTTTTTCACTGTCCCAGATTTTTTTTTATTTGTTTTTGTCTCACTCGTGGGTATTTAAAAAGAGAAGAGGAAGAAAAAATGAAAAAGGAAGAAAAAAGGAAAGAAGAAGAGATAAAATTGGAAAGAAATAAAGAAGAAATAAAACAAGAATGAAGTAAAGAGAAGGAAAAGGAGTTAAGGGGTAAAAAAGATAAAAATAATAAAAATAATAAAAAGTATTTAAAAAAGAAAAATTGGTCATCTTTTTGGCTGTGCAAGGAAGTGTAGCATATCTACCTATGCCTCCATCTTGTCTGGAAGCTCCTATATTTGTACTTTATAAACCTCATGCTCAGAATCATTATTTATAATTCTCAGATCATGCTATAGGTACTCTTAACACTAACACTATTAAAATAAACTCTTCTCTAGTACAATGCAGTTTGTTTTTTCCTCTTTTATTTAATTATTGGAGTGACATTGGCTAATAAAACCATATAGGCTTCACATGTACATCTCTATAATGCATCATCTGCATAATACATCATGCACTCACCACCCAAAATCAACTCTCTTACCAACATTTATCCCCTTTTTGCCCTCTTTCCCTTGCCTCTACTCCCTTTTTTCTCTGGCAATCACCATTTTGTACAACATAACCTTTAACTGATGTGAAATATTAAATATTTCTCTACTACTATATAGATATAAAAATTAAAACATAGTATCCAACAGCTGTAAAATTGTTATGTAGTTATTTAGTTATAAGAAATATTAAAAACATTAATCTTATCATCAGAGAATAAAAACAAAATTATTTTTAAGTTTATGTATGAAAAGTCAAAAATTCTCTGTTGTCTTGATGGGTTAATTCAGTTTCTTTCTTTTCTCTATATAGTTTTCTTGCAAGATTTGACTGAATCTTTTTCTAACCTTAGTAAATTCCCCCAAATTTTTGTATCCAATAATGAGATCAAAGAATGTATGCATATGTTTCTTCATAGTTCTTTTCCTGGCACAGTATTTGCACTGTGGTACCTTTCTATGGTACTTATTTCATTATTTCTTCAGTTGCTTTTCCTGACTGAATTAAGCCACAGTTTGAGCTTTCAGTTTATGCAAAGATGATGACACTATTCAGCATATAATGGTCCCTTGTCTCTTTTTTTACTGTCTGTTACTGATAGAGTATGAATAACAAGATCATAAACATTCCTAATTAAGCCATAAGACATGACAGCTAGTGAATTGTGCTGTAATATTTCACACATAGTGTATTGCTAAGCATGAGACTAAAGGCTCTGAGCCATCATTACACCTAAGCATGAATAACAAGGTGCAATTCATGCCCTGGAGTATCTGACTTTGATTATGAAAGAGTGAATTTGTTTAATAGTTACAAAAATAATTTTGTTTTGTGTTTGCAACTACTTTAATTGTATACATACAGGTTAAACAATATCAATTTGTTTGAAAAAATATTTTTCTAATAATTTAGAATAAACTATGGAATATAATATTTTGAAACAAAAAAGCACTATTGAAATTTACTGCTTTGAACACACTTATAAGTGAGCTGGTCACTTATCTCAACACATTCACTTTGATATAATTTTGGGAAATAGTTTTATAGCCTTTGAGGATAACTCTTGCCTGATGCCTATCATAATGAAATGCAGTTTGAAATTATTATATTTCACTCAATTATTACCTTAATGTTGTAAGTGTATGCAAAGTATAAAAATGGAGGGTCACAGTTAAAAAAAAATAGCATTAGAAGCAGATAACTTCTCAAATATAGTAGAGCTGACATTTAGAAATTAATATTCCAGTATACCTTGTGCTACTCTGATAGTGCTTCTTATTATGCATGCACTTTGAAAATAAAATTATTAAAGACATAATAACTATAACATAGACCTGAACACCTTATCTTTCAAGTGACTGAGCATAATACAAATATACATGTAATATAAATTACAAAAAATGATTAATTCATAACCAGGAAATCAATATAGGCCACTTAGGCCTACTTAAATGAAACTATATTATGCTGATAAAGCAAATGTTTCTTTGAATTTTGCTTTTATTTAATATTATCTTGCTGTTTCTAATAGCCCCATGTTCACTATAGAATCACAAAAGTGCATTGTACACTATCCTAGATTCCAAAGAAGATATATCATTATTTTTAACAACATAAGTTTTGATGTTAGCTATCAAAACTGAGTTTGTTTTTTATGTTGCTAATTAGAATCCTTCCATTTCAGCTGCAATAACTTCATTTAGCATTTCTTGGAAAGCAGGTCTAGTGGTGATGGACTCCCTCAGCTTCTGTCTGGGGAAGTCTTTATCTCTCTTTATTTCTGAAGGATGACTTTACCAGGTGAGGTATTTTCATTACCAGGTTCCCTACCCCCCGCAGCACTTTGACTATATTCTCTGTCTCTCTACTACTCTGGAAGGTATCTGCTGAAAATCACCAAATAACTTAAGAGGTCTCCTTGTAGGATATGAGTGGTTTTACTCTTATTGTAAATTCTTTTTTTACTTTGATTTTTGATAGTTTCATAATAACACATTTTGATGAAGGCATCTTTGGGCTGAATCTGTATGGGTCCCCATAAACTTCATGTACCTGCATGTCTGTAGTTCTGCTTAGAATTAGGAAGTTCAACCATTACTTCAAGGAAGCTTTGTGCCCCTTTCTCTCCTTCTCTCACTGTGACCCTCAGAGTGCAAATAATGTTTTTCTTGATGGTATTCTTTGATTTTAATTTATAATTATTGTGTGCTTTTTGTGATATCATGTTTCCTTGATAATTTTACTTCTGATAGACTTGTGTTAATGTCTACACATGTAATGGAGCAGGCATCTCTTCCAGGCTTCTTGGACTGCTTTTGGTGGAAAAGTAGTATCACCTGTGTGTGGTTGTGAGCCATCTGCTTACATTGTAAGGGTCTTATCCCTATAAATGATTTTCCTCTTTACTCCAGAAACATTTGCTCATGTGTAGTTGTATTATCATAGGGGCCCTTCCTTATCTTCTCCGATAGGATTTTGTCCAAAGGAAAGCAGTAGATATGGCTGCCACTACATTTAAGCTTTGAGTCATATCATTTTTTCTCTCTTCCTTATGTGGCAAAAAAATTGCTGCATGTTCAGATAAACATCTGGCTGTCATTGCATCACCATGTAGGGAACTGGAGCATGTAGAGCTCAAATAAAATGTGTGTGGTCTTTATTTGAGAAGCCTATATGTCTCAGTTCCAGAACTGTAGACATGGGTCTGGAGCATGGTTCTTAATAATTATATGACCTTTGGAAAAATGACTTACTGAATTATTTTTCTGTTCTATCTTATGGTCCTTATCAAATGTTTGAATAACTTGAACACCTTTTTACTTTTTTCATAAATGCTTTTGCATGGCATTTTACACTATATTAACTAACTAACTAGCTAACTGTTGAGAAACATCTATCTGTACTAGAACAAAAACTTTAGAGACAGAAATAAAAAGGGTAATTTTATTTTAGTAATAAGGTCAACAGAATTAGTCATTCATTAAATGTACAGAAGAGAAAAGAATAACTTTAGAGTGTGTTTCCCCCCACTTAGGTTATTGTCATTCCATTAAAAATAATTGTTAGAAGGTAGAACTAATTTGGAGAGATGTATCAATGATTTTTACTATTTTGCATTTGACTTCACAGACTCCAGTACACCTATCAAGTAGGCCATTAGAAAATTAAGCACTTGTAATTGTTATAATTTTAATTTTATAAAATAGAATAATAGGAATAAAGAATCTATGTTGTATGTCTGCAGTATTTCCAGAACCTTTGCTTTTATCCCCTACTATATATATATAAAAAAAATGGCACCTGACATATATATATGAAAAATAGACTTTTTCATTATCTTAAATCTAAATGAAATGCCAGGTGCCATTTTTTATTGTTTCCCTTTTTATTATAGCCCCTACTATAGTCTGACTAAAAAACTTAACCCCCCCAATAAGGTTCTTGAATATTTCTCATCAGAGAAATTAGCAACAAAAATAACTTTTATTCAGTTGTTTATAAGTCAAAGCTGAGAATCATTCTTGATTTACCTTAAATGTTTATAAAATGTAAGTATTTTAACTTTTTTAGTAATACCAGTATCATTTCTCCCTTATTTTGTTTACTCATCAGCCTCCTGTTTGGATCCCTTCTTGTAGTGCTACTTGAAGTATAACTCACAGATTAATGCCAGTCCCAAAATTGTTTGTGACATTCTACACTAGATAATGACTTAAATTTTATAGATTTTTGATAAAAAAATTTTGTAACCATTGGATCTAATAATAAAATGAAGGGTTCATATTCTATGTATCATTTTAATTCCATTTATCCAGTATTTTATATATGAAATACTTTTTTATTGTATTTTATAAAACTATTCGTTCATGGTAAATTAGAGGAAAAACACTGGTTCTTCATTACCAAGAAATACAGAAGCACTGACCTATTCTTGTTCTATTACCTGAGAATCTCATTTGTCCCCTGAGATGTTCAATCATCTATGGTATCTATGATCTAGTCTCTCTCTCTCTCCCCCACCCTCCCTCCTTCCCTTCTCCCTTCCTCCTTTCCTCTCTTCCTCTTTGTGCTTTTATACTATGACAATTTGAATCATTCATTATAAATTAGAATGACATAGCTCAGAACTCTAACACTGACCTGCTTGTAATTTCCAATACATATCCATACATTTATGCTACTCTCTAATTTGAATCCTGTATCTCCAAAATGCCCATCTGCACACTAATATGGTTAACTTTCTCCAACTCGGTACTTAGGCAGTGATCTTTTTTCTTGTAATCCTATAATGATTCCAGTAAGCATTACATCTAATACTTATTTTCCCCCAAATATCTCTTTATATTTATAAAATTAACTTCCTCCAATACATTGTTATATTTGCATTTTTCCAGTTAAGACATTTGTGTTCTAAGTAAGTCATGAGGGAAGAGAATACATTTAATTCATCACTGTGTCCAGGGCTTAGTGTAGTACTTAGAATACAAAGCAGAAGAATATGATTGGAGGGGGATGGGATAAGGTAGTAAAATTTTAAAAGTGTATCTGTTAAAGGCAATCTTTAGAATATGAGGAGAATCAAGTTAATATTCTACAAAAAACATCACTTCAAACATAATGAGTTAAACTAAAACAATTCAATATTTTTCAAAGATTCTGAAGATCAGAAATTTGTGCAGGGCTTGAACTGAAAGCATTTTATTTGAGATAGAAAGGAAGCTTAAGATTTTTCTCTTTATGTCCCTATCTGAGGTTATTCATTGGTACTGCACTGGTGATTCGGCTGATCTGAACAGTATATGATAGCTTCATTCACATGTCTCCTGCTTGGAAAGAGGTTGGTGAAAAGCTGGCTAGGATGGAACATTTTGAACTCAGCGGCTTCTTTGGTTTGGTGGTCTCAGGGCAGTTGGATTTCTTGCTTGCCAACTAACTTTCCTCAAAGTAAACAGTAAGAACAAAGTGGAAGCTGATAGCTTCTTTTGAACTATTTTTGGAAGATATATAGCTATCTTCTCACAAATTCTGTATGTCAAAGTAGTTGTAAAGTTGTATAGGTTGAAGGAGAGGTAAATTAAGTTCTACCTCCTATGGGGAAATTACAAGTTCACATTAAGGAAGAACAGTGGGATAAGAAATATTGTTCAAATCTTTTATCCTGGAAGTGGGTGAAAATGCCAAAGTAAACTAGGGAAAATAGAAGGCTGATGTCTTAATTTTGAGAATGCTTTGATGTATCAAATGGCAGGAGAAAGGGAACGCAGGAGTCAGATGTAGTTATAATGAGTAAGTTAGGAATAAAATTAGGGAATTCAATGAAATGGAAAGGAAAAAGGCCAATGACAGTAAATAATTTTGCAGAGGTATATAGAAGGAGAAGATTATGATAATTATTTAATTAAGAGGACCAGACATCTGATAATAGCCTCATAATAGCTCCAGTTAAGGATACATAAAAAAGGAGAATTCTCAATTTTACTGACAATACTAACAATCCCTTCCCAAATGCCAGATGCTAATTTCAGTTACTCCACTTAATAGCTATGTGAAATTGGGCAAAATACTTAAATGACTAAATGCTGTGTTCTTATCTCATTGTCTTGTTATGAGGATTAACAAAGTTCATACATGCTTAGATCAATGCCTGGAAAAATCACAAATATATCATATATACATAGTTTTTGATCAATTAATATATAGGGGTAGGCAAAAAGTAGGTTTGCAATTTTGAGTACATAAAACAGAGGTTATTTTTGTATTATTTGTTTATTATTATATTATTTTTCCATATAACTATAAATGTACTTTTACCCACCTTTGTATTTTAAAAGGTTTTCAGTTTAGTTAGTTGTATTCCTTACTTGGAACTCAAGTTTAGATATACAAGATTTTTAAAAATGTTTATTCCCTGGGGGTCAAGAAGTATTTCATATGATCTTGCCTCAATGATATATTAAAACATCTTCAGTCCCTACCTCTGATACAGAAACATCAAGTATATGTCACAATGTATATAATACAATCAATTGGCAATCTGCTTGACTTTTCTATAATATTGAAAAAAAGGGGGATAATTAAGACTTTTTAAGGTGCCCATTCTCAGATGAAATAGCATGTCACCTCTATAAACTCATCAAATAGTTTTTAAACATCTGCTTTTATTAGTATCAATTACACCTTGTTATCTAATGAAAGTAAATTCATTAGACAACATTCAGCAATAAAGTAAATTTACTGAAAGTAAATTCAGTAGATAACTACTTCAGCAATTATAGTTTATTTGCAACTACAACTAAATTAGTAGAGAATTTGGAACAATCAGACAGATTTTACTTTTCATTAACACTAATTTTGTTGTGAGGCATCAACCAAAAAGGGCAAGTGACAGCTGCCCTCCATAAAGTACGGGAAGATTTTCCTGTGCATGTCCTACCCATTGAGATTTAATTGAACTGCCTCCCAACAGTATAATCTCAAAAAAAATGACCTTGGTTTATCTTAGGAGCACATCCATTTCTCTTATGCTTGTCCATTAATCAGGGTACAAAAAGTTTTGGACATGGTGGAACTGTGGAGAGTTTGACTACATCAAACCTTATTTAGTATGTACAATAAGGCAGTGGTTGCTAAAGAGTTGGTTTCAAACCAGCAGTATCAGCATCACCGGGGAAATTGTTAAAAATATAAATTCTTAGTCCCCACCCTAGCAGTCTGAATACTGCCAACTCTCTAGGTGGTTCTACATACTCTTAAATGCAGCAAGGGGGTAGTTTTGACTGGAATATGGAACCACCCACAGAATCTTTAACAGCATATTACAAATTTAATGCAAGTAAAATTTACACTTCCAGATCAAGTGTACAAAACAGTACCTATCTTTGTATCTCTTTATTTTATTTTATTATTTTATTAATTGTTCAAGTTATTAATTTATTACTACTAATAAATAACATCAAGGTATTATTTATTGTTATTAATTATTGCCTTTCCCCATCCCAAACCACCCCCCAGCCCTCCCTACCTACATCCAGTTTCCACCCCCCTTGTTAATGTCCATGTGTCCTTTATACTTGTATCTCTTTTTTTAGGCATAAATAATGAGATCTGTTTTTCACTGATAGTTACTATTGACCATTGGAGAAAGATGAACTTGATATTACTCCTTTTGGAACTGATTTCCATTTAACTACTTATTTAAGGCAGTGTTTTCCTTGGATTTCTCTCCCTTTATCCTTATATTGCATGTATGTGGATTTACATATCTTCTTTACCACAAAAAGGAAGGAAGGAAGAAATCTCATAGTATTTTCCATCTGTGCTAACCTCTAAGAGGGATTAGCGTACTAAGTCTTACTCATTATTGATGCCGTGGGCCTATTAGGTCCTCAGGTAGCCATCTCCACCTTCTACCTCAGCCTTATCCCAATTCTAGAGGGTTTAGGGAGATCTGTTCAATCCAGCCCCTACTTTCATCCCTTTAGAAGATATTGAGCGATTCAAAGAAGTGTCTTTACTGTACTGTGGTTTGCTGGACTCTGCAGTCTGCCCTGGTGTGGGAGGGATGAAATTTGCCTAAACTATTCCATCCTTATTACTACTCTTCTTTCTGACAATGTGCTGAATGCAGGACTTCTCTAGGTAGTAACACCTCTAGCCCCTAAACATTATTTGGTCTTTTATTTTGTCTCTTCCATGTGCAACCAGGGATCTTAGCCTTCTCAAGCTAGTACAGACTCCTCAGATCATCATCCTGCCAGCTTTTAAAATTTGGGAAGGAATTAACTCTAAAATCAATTTACATAATCCTCTTTTTCTTTGTCTACAGCATAAACTCTGCATACCTGATCATTCAAGTTGAATTACTTAGTACCTGGACCTAGATTTTTGGCATTGTCTTTATTATACCCTAATCCTATCTTTCAAGTTTATACCCCTAACAGTCTCATTTTTCATATAGAACCTTCTTTTTCTAATACATATAGTAAACATTTGGATTATGCAGTGTTAAACTCTGGCTTTAAAACTATTTCTCCATATTGGGTTTCAAAAATAATCTATAGAGAAACTGTATTCATCCAGTCCTTGGGACAATGCCCATGGGTTCAACAGCATCAGGGACCATGGTGGGGGCACACCTAAAACTCTTTAAAATCTTTGAATTTTATTTCAGTGCATCAAGAAGAAGGAAACTTGGGTTGAAGAGCAGAGAATATCAACAATATTTTCATTTATTTAATCATTTAAATAAATTAGTATAATGTACACTGATTTCCACAGATCATGTTCAAACACTGGTTTTAGAAATTAGAAATTTCACTGAACAAAAATTAAACAAATAAAAATCTTTACCGACAGGTACCTTATAATTTAGTAAAATCTGAATTAAGGAATGTTGGTTCTTTGTGCTACTGGACAATCATTACTGCTAACTTTCAATGTTCTTATTGCCACCTTGAGACATGATGTACATGCTAAAGGAGGCAAATCTACTTCAAAGTCATTGCTTTATATGCTTTCTCTATAAAAAACTAATGTATTTTATCCAGGCCTTGATTCTTTGACAAGATTGCATAGAAATATCACAATATAATCTATGTCTTTAATTTATATGCATATTTTGATTTATGGTAGGGACTACATACAGTCCAGTATGTGAAAATTTAAAACTATATTATGGGAGAAGTTTTGATAATTTAGAACTAACTTTTATGTTTTACAATAATTACTAAAGTATTGTCACAAGAAGAAACAATACTCAATGAATTATGTCAGATTCTTTGCTGTGAAAGTGCATATACTTAAGAAAAATGATGGGAAAATATAAATTACATAATCTGTATCATTGAAAACACAAATGATATATTATATTATGAAAAATATGATATATGTCTCATTTTGAATCATAGAAAATACTGATAAAGATTAAATCTCAACAGCAAAAACCATTTTCTAAAAAATTTTGAGGCGTATGTTTCCATTTTAGAAATATGTTTTTCATTTAAGTACTACCATGTATTTATTTCTTATAAGTTGTAAGCTATTTTCTACTAGGCTATCACTATTTACTTTAAAAACAGCTCATATTGAATTCAATTAGGGGAAAAAACCTGAAATTTTTCTCATCGCAAAGTTTAAAATGTTTTTTAATGACAGGTATTTACTATATTTTAAAGTCTAATTTCAAGAGTAGGTATTGAAAAGAGGAATAACATATAAACTGTGTATCTTGCTAATGGTGCAAGCTCGTCTGAAAGAACAGACAGGCTGAAAGCAGAAAAGTCAATGGAGTAATCAATACACTCAAAGGAGGATGAAATAGAGGATAAGCAAATCCCATGATTAGTAAGCACACAGTTCATAGCAGCAATCCTACACGAAATACAATTCGTGTCTCTACTGTTTGGAGAAGGAAGGAATCTGCAAACAACATAAATTCAGCCTTTCAATCTAATTGGGGCATTATTGGGAAAATGGAATTAAATACATAATCATATGTAAAAATTGGGTACTGGTAGGAGATGCTATTTGAATTCTTTATTGCCATCTATATTGTTTTAAAATATGTTTTATGAATAAATATTTCAATTAATTTAGCACTTAGAAAATATCAACCTCCTTGTGTTCAATTAAGCTAAAAAAGTGCCTGTTAAACATTCATTCTATGTAGCTTCACTGTTATTCCTCCCTTTTTAATATATAGATTTTTGAATTTAACAATGAATGACAATAACTTCAAGCACAAAGGCAAACATTTTTGGAGACAATTTCTAATGTGTTTGACATGTTCTGATTAAAATCTAGATATAGTTTAAATTTATTCTTAAGATGACCAGTATTATATAACTAAATATCATTTTGTCCAGTAAAATATGTTTGAGTTGTGATCACATATATGCAAATTTAAATGTAAAACATGAAAAAATATTAATAAAGTTATAAAATCTAATTATAACTAAATCACATGGCTCTCTTTAAATATATACATTTATATTATTTGCCCACCTGTCTTTTTCATTCTCTTTCCTCCCTAAATTTATTTCTTTAGAAAAGAATAAAAAAGGATTGATAACTAAGGAATATTTAATTCACTGAATAACAGTGCTGGCAAGAATTATCAATGAGGGAAATTCATATTCCACACATTCACCTTTTTGTAACTCAGCACTTTGAGAAACATTTGAAGCGTCATATTCTTTTCCTTTACTTCTTTACGTAATCAAAATATATTTCAAGGAAATTGTATTTTAATCATTCTTTTATGCATACATACATACTTTGTCACTGTTAAATATAACAGCCTGTCATCATGTTTAAAAAATTTGAAAGTCCAGACAGTTATACGGAGTTTGGAAAGATATTTGTGTGTGGGAGTTTATATTAGTAATGATTCGTGTTATACCAATGCACAGTTTCCCTGCTAAAATGATTTTCTATGTCGGTTATAATCATTGCAATATAATCAAAGTGCTATTATTGTAATGGATACTGTTTTTGTCTATCTAGTATTTGTTCCTCCGTACTTTGTTTCTAATGTGTATTCATTGTATTTCAATTTTTGCTGGATGCCAACCGAAGTCCCTGTATTGGAAAACCTCTTCAATCCCCTGCTCCTGACCTCTAGAAGTAGATGCAGATAATTAAACCAATTGGCCTGTGGATGAGATGATCAAGAAACAATCAGTTGGAAAGGAAGGACTCCAACTTCCTGCTTGAGAAGAAAGGCTTTCACGGCTCTCTCTCTGACTGTGACCTAGGTCCCAGCACGTAGCCTCAGTTTCTCTGCCTGACACCTGATGGTAACAAGGGGAATTATCTTAGCAGCAAAGCTTTCATTGACTAAAAGAGCAGGGAGAAAGAAAGGAACTGGGTTGCTTTCTTTAACTATGTATTGAAAAATGTACTGTTTACATTTTTAAGTTTCCATTAGTTTCTGTTACTTGCAAACAATGGCATTTTGATCCTTAGAGCCAGGTTGGCCGTTAAGATGCAAAGCCATTGACATCTCAGTTACCTAACTGAGCTACCTAACTCCCAAAGTACACAGAGTGATAACTTTCTAGTGGCTTTAGATATTTGAATTATACAATGTCAAATGTCACAATACAGTAAAGAGGTACTCTTACTCTCCCATCACTTTTCAGATGAATGGTCCTAAAGAACAGAGTGATTGAGTTTAATTCAGAGCCAGAGCCAGACTTGAACCCAGGTTGTCTGAATTCAGAATTCATTCTCTTTATGAGCCTTCCAATATGTCCATTTATATATTAAAAAGTACACCCCATAAAAGTTGTTTAGTATCTATTATGAATAATAATATTATGGTGGATAACATCTCATCTCTGGTACAATCCATATATTTCTAATAACCTTGATTGGCACTTATTTCTACATTTGTTTCACTGAATAACAACAGATTGGAGTGATAAAATAAATAATAAAACCACTTAGTGTTTTCTCTAGCAATCTTTTCCATCTAATCTCTTTTTTGTTATCACAGTGTTTTCAATTCACTAATTTTGGCTGACATGGTTCTAATTTTATTTTCTGATAAACTCATGACATTATACTTTTATTAGTATAATATAAATATTGGGTAGGAAGATAAATCGAAGCTAGGAGGAAATAAGATTCTTTAGTTGCTACAGAGAAAAAATAAAACAATAATTAGAAAATAATAGAGAGAAATTGGTCAACATTATATTGGCTGCATAAGAATAAAGAGCATTCTGTGACTGTTTTTTGACTCCTTATCAGAGTGAGTTTAAATATTTATTTCTAAAAAAAGATGATAAACCATAATTTGTAATGATTATCTGGACTCCTTGTCTCTGTGCCCTATTAATCTTGAATTTTGGAGCATTTAATGCTGTCTTATGTTTTCACCTTTCCCCAGACTCAATGGCCAACCTGATGAAAAGAAGAGTTAAACAAAGAACTAGATAATTAGTTATTCATTAAATCTCTGTCAGTTACTCCCACTTTACCTTGAAAAGAAGGACTCCAACTTCCTGCTTGAGAAGAAAGGAGAGATTTCAAATCTCTGGCTATGACCTAGGACCCAGCAACTGGCTCTAAATCATCCATAATTAAGCCCTTGTCTTTCACTAATTTCTCATGTTTAGATTCTGACTTAATCCATGCTTGCAAATATCTGCCTGATTCAAGGACAAGTTGCCTGATTTCTCCTACATTTTGATGGGAATCTGTCATAAAAATATAACCTGATTATTTTATCTGTGTCTGGCCCTCACACTTGTGGCCATATGTGTTTCTGAAGCTGTGGTCCGAGTGACTATTGGGATCTATCCCCATCCCTCTTGTTATGTCTCTTTGAGAGCAGCAGCTAAACGATGAACTTCATGCTGCTGTCTGCGGCTTAAGATTCCATTGAAATGGAACTCTCACACATAGCTCTGTATCACCTCTTTGACCCAACCAGCAAAACTCTACTTAAGGAAAGAAAAAAATGTCACAGGGAATAACCTCTTCAGTGCCACATCTAAAACAATGTCAACACACTCAGCATTCTTTGCCTAGAGAAATGGCTATACATGAAAAAAGCTATATACAGTGTGGGAAAAAAAGGAACCATTCTTTCATCGCTAAACTGACATGAAAAGGAAAATAATATGAATGTTATTGAAAGCAGAATAATATTATTGAAATAATACTAATATTAAGAAAATGTTAATTATTATAACATTAGATCTTGTATATTAAAGTTAGTACCTGTATCACATAAAATCCAATGTATGAAACAATATATTTATAAATTAACCAATTTCAAAGAAAGGAGATAGAAAATCCTGATGTTCATATGCAGATAAGCTACTTTTAATATCAGCAGTTATTTTTTTAAGAATTTTTTTAGTAGGTAAAGTGACGGTTCTAATTCTGACACCCAACAACACTAAACATAATTACTTCAGAAGTGCAACCAATCAAGTGACTCGAACTATAACTTAATATATTTTGAGTTTATGGTTGTGAGTTTTTTATTCATCAGGCAAGGGTCACCAGCAAACTCTGTATGTAAAGAATCTGATACAATATTCTAGGCTTTGTGGGCCACATGATCTTCAGTCTCCTTGCAAACTACTCAACAGTGCTATTTTGGTAGTTTGCAAGGAGCTGTAGACAATGAATAAATGAATGGGTGTAATTATGCTTCAATAAAGTTGCATTTATAAAAATGGGCACCAGACCAAAGTTAGATGGTGGATCCTAGTTTGCCAAACTTGTCTGTAAGACCTATAAGAAATTTATATAAACAATGGTTGAAAATTATGTAAAATAAAAAAATCTCATTTCTTCTTAATGATATTTCATACTTTCTGCTTTACTTTTCATCCTCAAATGTTAGATTACTATTTCCCAAGTTTCACTTTCATCTCTTTCTAATATGTGAACGCTACATGTGGATCTTTCATTCTGTCAGATGCACAGTTGCTGACTATGAGAGGGGGGTCTATGTTATCTAACAATGCATTCCAATGTACAGTGTGGGGCAAATAGGTTTACAGTTGTGAGCTCACAATACAGTTATTTTTGTATTGTTATTTATTAATTATTGTAGCATTTCCATGCAAACAACTGTAAACCTTTTACTGCACCCTGCATCCTTTCCCAATACCATTTATTTTTTTAAGGAAGAAACTTTTATTTATTTTGTTAAGATTTTTTAAAAAGATTTTAATTATTTATTTCTAGAGAGAGCTGTAGGGAGTGAGGAAGCAGAGGGAGAGAAACAGCAATGTATGGTTGTCTCTTACACACCCCCATTTAGGGACCTGGCCCCAACCCAGGCATGCACCCTGACTGGGAATTGCACTGACGACCCTTTAGTTCACAGGCCTGTGCTCAATCCACTGAGCCACACTAGCCAGGGCTGTTCAGATATTTTTAACACTTATTGAACCGCTACTATATTTTGGGCACTATAAATGCACTGGAGTACAAAGATGATTAAGAGGATTTCCATGCTAAAAGGAGTTTACCATGAACAGCATCCTTATTTCTCTCTGGAAGATGAGATAGGCAGAAAATCATTTGAGCGGGCAAAGACACAATGGTTCAAAACGGACAAGAGCTTCTACGGTAAAGGATTAACTCAGCGGTTCTGGCTTGTCCAAGTTCCTTACATTCCAAAGAAAGTGTAGCCTTCGCTCAGATTCTGCGAGAAAATCTCAAAGCACTTGGACTACCCAACCTATTAAAAATGGCTTTCCTTATCTGAGGTCTTGGCCATGCCAGATCATTTATGCTAATGATGAGGTTCCTGGTGAAGCCTTGGACCATACGATATTAATTAATTAGTCTGATCTTGAGAGAAGCCGGATACTGAGTAACGAAGGTCAAATCTGCAGGCAGTCAATCATGCTTACCTCGACTGATTTCCAATAAAAATCCTAGACACCAAAGTAGAACGACAACCTACAAGACTTCCAAGGCTGTCAATACTCTTGCATGTCAACCGACACACACAGTGGCTGGGAAAACAGAGTGCTGTCTGCATCCCTCCGCTGAAAAAGGACAATTAAAAGCTTGCTCCTGATCTCTCCCTCACTGTGCCTTTTGAAACGTTTTTCCTTGCTGATTTTACTCTGTATCCTTTTGCTGTAATGAACTGTAACAGAGTGTATAACAGCTTTGCTGAGTTCTGTGACTCCTTCCAGTGAATCATTAACCTAACTGTGGGTGGTCTTGGTGATCTCTCACCACAGTACTTTTAAGGAAAGGTAAGCTGTTCAAAATACCGAAGTTATAAAGTGAGAAGCAGAGACTAGTAGTAAGTATAAATGGATGTGTAGGTTGGGCAGGTACTGGAGTGTTTTGTAAAATATTCTTAAAATTGTGGATTTTTTTTTTTTAAACAAGGTTTTTTAGGATACTGCCACATGTTGGCTGTAGCTAAATTCATTCTACAACCGAGTTAAATCATTGGGGCAGAGACTGCATGGTCCACAGAGCCTAAAATAGTTACTATTGGGTCCTTTACGGAAAAAAGGTTGCCTATCTCTTATATGTAATGAGAACTTACTGAAACATTTAAGCATGAGGGAAATGTGGATAAATTTTAATTTTGTTCATGGAACTGGATATTGATTTTAATTTGGTCTAGGTTCCTAAATAATGCTTGGAAAAATTTAGTTATGTTAGATGTGGTAAATTAAATGTGGCCAAAATAAACAGATGACAAAGTGAAATAAAACACATTTCCCAATAGTCAAAAACCAGTGTTAATTTAATAAAATTATTTTTTTGCATTTTACATGCAATTGAAATATATAATTGAAGAATGACTCATCATATATTCTCTGCCATTTAAATATAGAATCTTTGAAAAGGTGCTAGCTAGAAAAAGTATGGTTTCTGTATCTTTTATAATTGTAAGAACTGTCTAGTTAACTATTGGCATTCTTGCCACATCTAAAACATTCTGATGAGCCCTGGCTGGTGTGGTCCAGCGGATTGAGTGTGGGACTGTGAACTGAAAGGTCACCCGTTGATTCCCAGTCAGGACACATGACTGGGTTGCAGGTCAAGTCCACACCAGGAGGTGTGTGAAAGGCAACTACACATTGATGTTTCTCTCCCTCTGTTTCTCCCTCCCTTCCCCCTCTCTAAAAATAAATTAATAAAATCTTTTTTTTAAATGAAACACTTTGATGAAAAATATTATGTTGAAAGTTTTTATCAAGGCCCCTGACTTTGAAATTTAAAAATCAAGCAATCCAGAATAGATTTAGCAAGTATGCACTAAGTTTTCTTTTTTTCCCAAGTAACAACAGCAAGAAAAAAAATAGGACTTCTAGTTTCTGGCTCCCCATATAAAAAGCTCGTAAGTCTGTACTCCATCCTAACAACACGTAAAAAGCTGAACAGACTGAAAATCAACTCTTACTAAACCCATAAGGGAGAACACAGAGAAAACCCTTGCTTCCAAGACTGGAGAGTCAGATAAGTGAATACAAGGAGGCATGCGATCGAAGAGATTCCTGAACGGTAACTGATCAAAGACGAGGCTCCTGAACGGTAACTGCTGAGGATAACAGTGCAGAGGCTGAAAAACCTGAGTTGTGATGCATTGAGGGAGCCTGATTGGAGACAGTTCCAGAGGACCCAGTTATAGGATGTTCTTCACGCACGTGTGAGTTTTATCTCCAGAAGCTTAACCAGGTTCTAATTTAAGTATGAGAAAAAAAAAATCCTGTATATTTCCAGCATAGTGGGGGAAAAGGAATCATTTTGAAATATCCAGGGCACTCAGTTCTTCTTAAAGAAGGCCTACCACCAGGAGGAGCTAGTTAAGCAGAGCCTAACCTGCTGGGATATTATGTGAGCCTACTGCCCTGGGGAAGGAAAATACCCAACTTCACTACATTCTAGTCAACCATTATTTGGAAAACCGGGCTTTAGGGACATTGCAACAGTGGTTCTAATTTAGGGCTCGTGACTTGTACAGATATCTTGAAATACCATTTAAAGTCATTCTACATAATCCTTACCTTTGAAATAGTTAGTGGAAACACCATGAGATCTTGTTAAAGAAGCTTATACGTATCACAAATTTATTTTCCTCAATATTGTGTAAACTATATTTAATAGTTATATTTGTAATAATTTTATATATTGTATATTTTATTAATTTAAAATTATTATTCCCAGAAGGAGTCCATAGGATTTTACTAGACTGCCAAAGGGATCTGTAGCACACGAAATGATTAATTACCTTTGTAGGCTTGGTGTTTGGGAACTTTGAGTCGGGAGTGGTGGTCTTGACAATCTGAAGCCCCCACACTAGTGTCAGCACCAGGAGGGTAGGTAGCCTGAGGCTGAAGCACATATACCTGCAATTTGCCATCGTATCTGCAATATGCAAGAGGCAGCACAGTGAGCTGTAAACGTCTTCTGGAGCTGGCCCGCGTGCTGACAGTTTGAACCCTAGCTTTTCCCCAGTGATCTTTTTTTAAATTTGATAAAAGGTAACAATAATACCCATATAGAATAGCAGAACTGATTTAAGAATGATGTTATTTAATACATGCAAACTACTGAAAAATATGTTTTATGCTAATCACACACTAAATATTTTTCATTATTACTTTTTTTGAAGAGAGAATATTTTCACAATATCTATTTTATTCAACCACATATGATTTCTCCCCCCAAATTTGTGATATTTGAGGGTCTCATTAAAATAAAAACATTTAAATTTGAGGAGATCACATTTTACCCTGCATTTCATAACTAATGTAGCTAGTCTTTCAGTTTTTCACAGCATTTCTTGGTTTGTGAATTACATTTTTGTCATTTGCTTATTTTTGGTATTATAGAAATATCTCTTGTTTTCTTTTTTTATAACAAATTTTTATGTGTTTTAGTGTGAAGTCCCAGGAAACAGAATCTGAGTCAAAAGTTCATGTGATGTCATCTATTTAATTATCTATTTATTTATTTTAGAAACTGCAAAATTAGAGAAACCAAACTGAAGGACAAAGGGACATGGAGAGGAATAAGAACCAAGGACAGGCTGGTGACCACTTGGCATTGAAATGCATGCATAACACACAGACAAAGACAATGTGTGGTGATGGCCAGAGGGAAGGGGAATGGGGGCTGGGTGAAGGTAGGCAAAGGGGGGAGGAATGGGGACATGTGTTATATGTCAAACATAAAGTTAAAAATAAACAAATAAATAAAATATACTGACAGGTTGATCACATGACATTCTTTTGAATAGCAGTAAAATGAACGTGCCCTAACAAATACCATTCGAAAGAGAAAGGGGTAACAGTTTACATGCCAGCTCCTAAACCCAATCAATAGTCAAAGATTTGCAGTCCTAGATTTGAACCGACCCCCAAATTTAAGTTGCTCATGTATATGAACTGAGCCATTGTATACCTCAAGGACAACAGAAAAACCCCAAGTTTGGGGCAAAAAATATATCGATCGGGTGTTGCTAAAGGCCCACCCTCCTGAAGTCAGGGACAGGAACCAAAGTGCCAGCTGTTACAGAAATGCCTTGGCTGCAACGCTGTCCAAGACCCGGAAGACGGGGAAGGGTCTGAAGTGATGCGTTAGGGACACTCGTTCCTGTGTTATCAATTTAACTTTTCTTGGGTTTCTTTTTATAGTTGCAGCATAGAAATATTCAAATGTATACAGTCTGACATCTCTGTTTTAAAGATATTTAATTGGGTTGATTGTATACCTAGTTGTATATATCATACTTGGTTACTTAGCATAATCTTACAACCTTTACTTAATACCAAATAAAAAAATTACTCCTACTATCTGTTAAAATTATGTTTCAAATATATTTAAATAAAAGTAGTTTCAAACAGTGATACTTTGCTACCGTTATTGAAAAATAACCAGTTCAATAACGTGTCTTCACTGAAATGGAGCTAAATTTAACATAACATTTCTTGACAACTTGTGGTTATGAGTTAAAAATGAATTTTATACATTTAATTAAAGGAATAACATTTTCCAATAGATATTTTTCTAATATACCCACGCAGGAAATTTTCTTATTTTCCTTTCTTTCTGAAACATATTTGAAAATAAAATGCTGATAATAATTACATAATTAAATTATTTCCCCAAAATAATAAAATAAGCATTTTTAAAGAAAAAAATCATTTCTTCTTATGAAGGGCTATAGAATTACCTACTCCTTTGTTATACATGACATTAGAAATGAAATTGAGTTCTAAAATTATGGCCATAAATTCTTGTCTTTTATAGGAGGGATATTTTATAGTTGATTGCAAGCTCAATGTCCCATATTAGCAATTCATCATTTTACAATATTAATATTCATTTTTACTAAATATGGAAACCTCATATAATCAGCAATTTCCTCATCAATTTGGGAAAATCAAATTCATTATTAAAAGTTAGTATAATATTAACAGCAAAATGCCATCCCTGCTTTAAAAATAAACAAGTCTTGATTTACGTATTGTGTCTAATTTTGTATAAGAAGAGAGATAATTTATAATGTAATTTGAAAATTATTTTAAAGGATATCTAACTCATTCAATCTATGTGTAAAATGAGAGGAAGAGTGTGAGAAAGAATGAAGAAAAGAATAAAAGAAGAAAGGAAAGAGGAAGGGAGTGCAATCCAAAAATAAAGTTTGTATTTTTCTTTCTAGTTACCAACATAAATACAAATGTGCCACTCATATTCTAAACAGAGACTTTACTCTTAGTCAATTTCATTCCTTTTTTGGCCAATATAAATACAATATTAGAACTTAACTATTTATATAAGAGAAATATCTAGAATTTTCAGACAAATCTATGAATAGAGAAATATCTACTTACATGCCAAGAGGACATATAGCTGGGCTGGGTTCAGTTATGCACACCAGGATAAAAGCAAGGGTCTCAGGTTGCTGAAGCTAAACAAGAATAAAGTGGTCAGAATTCTTTCACAAAATCTTTTGTGGGTATATATTAATATCCTACTGCCCTATTCTGTGATTACTAAATCACAGTTATAAATTGTAGTTTACATTTAAAAAATATAGTCTCTATGCTTGTTTATAAGATAGGTTCAATGTTATATCCTAGAACATAAAACAGTCTTTATTCCATTTGAAAAGACAAAGAAGAACCTCCCCAGTGAAATATAATTCTAATTTATAATAATGATTTACTTTGTCTATACTTAAAAAAATAAAGTTAGGGAATGCATAGGAAGAATATAATTTTATAAGATAAACATGAAGCAAATAAAGTGAATCGATTGTCTTACACCTAATGTTAAACAAATTCCTCAGTAATTACTCAGTGTTTTAATATGATTTACTTTTATCTGCCTTTCTACTAAACTTGTAATTTTCACATATATTTAATATTTAATATATTATCACCTAATATTAGACAAGGGAGCCAAAAATACTCAATGAAAAATGTATAGTCTCTTTAATAAATAATGTTGGAAAAACTTGATAATCACAGGCAGAAAAATAATACTGGACTCCATCTTTCACCACTCACAAAAATTATGCTCAAAATGTATTAAAGACTGAAACATAACACTTAAACTCATACAACTCTTAGAAGAAAACATAAGGGAAAAGGCCCTTGACATTGGTCTTGGCAATAGTATTTGTTGGATATGACACCAAAAGCACAAGCCACAAAAGCAAAAATAAATAAGTAGGACTGCATCATACAAACTAATTTCTGCTCAAACACAATAAATAATCAACAAAATGAAAAGACAACCCATGGAATTAGAGAATATATTTGCAAACTATGTAACTGATAAACAGTTAATATCTAAAATGTAAAAGAACTCATTATATTAATAATAATGTCAAAAATCTGATTAAAGATGGGTGAAAGAACTGAATAGACAATTTTCAAGAGAAGATATTGAAGTGGCCAACAGGTATATTACAAAATGTATGATCTCATTTATATGTGGAATCTGAAAAATCCAGACTCATAGAAACAGAGTAGAATGGAAGAAATGGGTAGTAGGTATTGTTCAGAGGGTATCAATTTCATATATTAGATAAATAAGTTCTGGGGATTTAATATACAGCAGTGTGACTATAGTTAACAAATATGTATTATGTACTTGAAAGTTGTTGAGAGAGTAGATCTTAAGTGCTCTCACTGGAGCAAAATATGGTAATTATGTGAGGTGATAGAAGTGTTAACTGAACCTCTGTGTTAATCATTTTGTTATATATATATATATATATAAAAGCATCACCTTGTTCATCTTAAATTTATACAGTATTCTGTATCGATTATATCTCAATAACTATATTGGTCAAATAAAAAAATAATATAACATTATTATGGTCAATGATTGGGTTGGCCAAAATGGTTTTTTTTTTTTTTCCATAAGATGGATCTAGTAGCACTTGGTACCTTATTCGAAACAATTTTGTTAGATAGTATTGTGACAATTTTCATATCAGTATTTAAAAAAATTATCAAAATTTGTAAATTTTTGGAGCCATTTTAATGTTGAAGATGGAAGAAAATGTGCAACATTTTTGTCATATTATGCTTTATTGTTTCTAAAAATGCAACCGAAAGACACACAAAAAATATTTGCTCAGCATACGGAGGTGTTATGAGTGATCAAATGTGTCAAAAGTGGTCTGTGAAGTTTTGTGCTGGAGATATTGTACTGGATGATGCTTCACAGTTGGGTGGACCAGTTGAAACTGATAGCCATCATAAATTGAGAAATTAATTGAGAACAATCAACATTATACCACCTGATAGATAGCCAACATACTCAAAATATCCAAATCAATAAAGTTATTGGTGAAAATGAAAAATGTACCTTTTATTTCAAAGATAAAAAACATACAATTTTTTTGGCTAACCTAGTAAAAGATATCAAGAGAGCAAAACAAAAAACAAAGAGCTAGCTCTACAAGTATACTGATACTTACTATAAAGTTTGCCTTTCAAATCTGTATTTCACAAATAACAATTTGTTATGTGACTTGGGATAAAACCATAAGGGATAAAATGAAACTAAAACACTTCCTCATAATATGACCAAAAGTATATTACAGATTTATTAATTATTAAAATTATTATGTTAAAATTGTAAGCCTGTTTAAAAGAAATCTCTTTAAGATATATCTTAAGAATTGGTATAGAAAAGGTTTACTTTAAAAGGCATAAGAAACATAAATCATTAAAAAATAGACTGAATTTTACTACAACAAATAAATGACATTAAAAGGCATAATATTACAAAACCAGAAACAGACAAGAAATATATATACACAATGTATAAGAGTCAGATTTGAAATAGTGAGGAAAAAAGTCCAATAAATTTGGACAAAGGTAATAAACCGAAATTCACCCAGAAATGCATGCAGTTGGGCAAGGCATGTGAAAATGACATCCAACTGCACTAGTCATCAGGAAATGAAATTAAAGCAAGTCACAATTTTCATTAAAAAAAAGTTACAGTATACTTTAACGTTCAATGCTGGTAGTAGTATAGTAAAAGGGAAACTCATAATCTGTTTTTGGAAATATAATTTCATATAACCACTTGGGATATAAATTGGTACTATCTTAAAACTTGCAAAGTTGAAAATTCACATTCTTAAATCAGTTCATATATATATGAATTATGAGAAATTCTTGCTTATGTGTACTAAGGAAAAGTGTTCCAAAAGTACATGGTGGCATTCATTTTTTTTTTCTGATATCAAACTTGGAACTAACCTAAATAAGTAGTTTAAAAAATCAATAGAATATATTCATGTAATGGTACTCAAATTGAGAAATAAAATAAATAAAATAGATCTATAATATATGTATCAAAAATGAACACATTATAGCAAAAAGTGGAGTGAAAATCATAATTCCTATGAAGGTATATATAATTTTTAAATGTATACATTATTAATCATAAATATACTTATATATGTGGATTGAGGAAATGATTTCAAAATTCTTATTGTTAATGGAGGAAAGGGAGAAAAATGGGAATCAGTAAAGATACAAATGGTACGCTGTGCCTGAATAAAAAATGTACTGATACATCAACACCAAAATTATGTCCTAAATATGTTTGTATGTTTTGAGAGTGATACCTTCTCTGTTTTCTCTCCTTTTCTCTTCCTTCCTTCTTTCCAAAAACCTTTACTAAGTGTGTGCTATTTATAGCTACTGCTATAAGCACAAAGAATTTAGCACTGAATAAATTCTCTACATTTAAGAATTTAATATTTTCTTGGGGTAAAAGTATGATAACAAACATATAAACAAGATATGTATTTTGTCAGATACGACAAGCTCTGTGAAAACTTAAGGGGGAGTGGGTAGATAATACTGAGTGGGAGGTACAAATATGATATTTTAGTGTTCAGTCAAGTGCTTGATTGTAGAAGAACATTGGTTTTCAGTAGTATTTATGCATTTTTATTAAAAATTAATCTACACAAAATAAGTTTGTATAATTCATAAAATATTGCCAAATGGTAAAATTTAGTAATTAAAATTTGGTTTCTTTTCAGTAATTCCAAGAGCTTACATAAAAATATGTTATGCCCCAATAAAGCACCATTCATTGATTAATGGTAGTTTTTGAATGATAGTTGTAAGTAAGATTGCTTCTGATACAATATTAATATATATCTTAGGAACTTTTTTCTAATCCATGTATGATATGTTCTCATTAAGTTTCTTTCCAAGAAATGAACTGAAGAAATTTTATTCCTGTCTGTTCCACTATCACAGGGGTCTTTGAGGGTTAAATTGCATTTCCTACAGAGTGGATTTTAAAGCACTTTAATATTTTTAATTTCAGTGTACCACTAAGCTTATTAGAATTTAGCATATTAATAGTTGATGCTGAAAATTTTATTCTGTTGGAAAGTTATGTGCTTATTTCTTTTTGTTTGTTTGTCAATCTGGAAATAGCTATAAAATAATAAATACCGTAGTAGAAGAAATTACCTTGTTCGTACTAGAACAGTATCCCACAACCTAGCTAAAGTGCATGCTTTTAAAGTCATATTTTTCCTATTCTCTTTTTCTATACATGTGCTTTTGGTGACTGTACTCTTAAATTTGGAGATTAACTCATGTTGGGTAAATTGGCTATATTTAAACCTATTATGTTTTTATTAAATTGCAATCCATGTTATTTTGTTGAACTATACAAGAAAATCATATTTACTAATTCTACTAAAAATGGTAGTAATGCTAAAAATAATAGTAGTAGTACTATTGGTATTAATGCTAACATTGAGCCTAAAACTAAGACAAAGTCTGATAGCAAGCAATTGACTTCTAAGAATAGTGCTTTCCATGGGCTAGACATTATTGGGGAGAAGAAGATGCTTTATATCTATTATTTCAGGTAGTGAGTGGAGAAATAGTTGCTGCAGTGCACACAGTTAGTATGTATGATGATGTTAGGATTGGACCCTATGACCACATGTTGAACACTGATCTACAATTACTTTTTTTAAAGATGTAACATGAGGCCTAAAGTATTTAGTGTAGTTCCTAAAAACCCAACATCATTATGCTTAGAACCTGACATACCAACATGAGATTGAGAAGCAGAGATCTCAGGAAGGGTCTTCTGGTATCACCTCTGTCAACTGGCCTTTCCAAGTTAAATGATTTTATAAAGTTATTAAGGGAATTAATAAATATGACAATCTAAATTAAATTCTTGGGTAAGTTCTTTTTTCTCATCACTGTATATCCTTTTGGTATTTTCCTCTAAAACAATTTAATTATCAACAGTTTAATAAGAAAATCAACAAAAAACAAGTGAGAGGTATAAAAATTTAAATTACCATTATTTTATGTTCTATGGAAATAAAATTTCCCACTTAAAGTATAGAATTCAGTTGCTTTTGATACATCCACACAAGTTGTGTAGCCATCATAACTATCTAATTTTAGAAAAGATACCTACCTGCAGGAATCCACATGCCCGTAAGCAATTACTTTTCATCATTGCTACCCCTAGCCCCTAACATCCACTACTTTATGATAGCTTATATTACTTTGGATTTGCTTATTTTAGAGATATTACATAAGTGTAATCATACATATTTAGTCTTTTGTGACGAGTTTCTTTCATTTAACATAATATTTCCAAATTTTATCTGCACTGCGGCATGTGTCATTCCTTTTTATTGCTAAATAATATTGTTATGTAGATATACATCATTTGTTTATGCATTATCAATTGATAGGTATTTAAGCTCTTTACACTTTCTGGCTAGTTTGAATAATGCTGTTATAAACTTTCATTTACATGTTTTTGTTTGACATATATTTCTATTTCTATTGCCTATATACCTAGAAGTGGAATTGATTGGTTGTATGAAAACTTTACGTTTAACATTTTGGTAAACAGCCAGTCTCCCTCTCCTCTCCTCCCCTCTCCTCTCCTCCCCTCTCCTCTCCTCCCCTCTCCTCTCCTCTCCTCTCTTCCTTTTTTTCTCTTCTATTTTATTTTTTTTTCCTTTTCTTTGTTCCTTTCTGCTCCTGGAAGGTTGTACCTTTGTACTGTAAAAACAAACAAACAAACAAAAAGGATTGATAACACTTGTGAAGCTCAATAAAGGGAGGCAATATAAGGAGGTATCCACCTGTACCCAGTTGAGGACATTCTGATTTCTCGGTGAATAGTGATGAGACTTTCAGTGCCATGCCCTATGAATTTGTCTCTTTTTTTTTCAAAGAGCTGAATAATTTTACATTTTCATCAGTCATATATGAAGTTTCCAATTTTCATATATCCTGGGCAACACATGGTTTCATCTGCCATCTTGGTCACAGCCATCTTAGAGAAGATAAAGTGATATTGATTTGCATTTCCCATATGGTTAATGATTTTGAAAATCTTTTAATGGTAATTATATGTTTTTGAAGAAATGCTTACTCAAATAATTTTTCCATTTTAATTGGGATATTTGTATTTTTATTGTACAGTTGTAAGATTGTTTTATACATGGCAAATCTTTTGTCAGATTTATGACTTGCAAATATTTTCTCATTCTGTGAGTTGTCTTTTCTCATGATGCTGTCCATTGAAGCACAAAGATTTTTAATGTTAAGGAAGCCCAGTTATGTATTTTTTCTTTGTCACTTTTTTGATATCATATCTAAAAAGAAAGTGTACAGATGTGGATATATGAGAACAAAAAAAACTTTTCCATTACTGAATATCTCTAGAATCTTGGTGATAATTTAGCAATTAAAATTATTACTGTCAGGCAATGTATATTCATAGAATTATTATGGCCTATAAAAAACATCAGTGATAAATGACAATTTTTTCACTCATAATGCAAAACCAAAGTAATATACATCTTTAATTTTCCCCTTCATTTTATTTTAATTTTAAAGTATATTTTATTGATTATGCTATTATGGTTGTCCCAATTTTTCCCCCTTTGCCCTCCTTCACTCAGGTCCCCCTTCCCTCCTGCAATTCCCCCCTCCTATAGTTCATGTCAATGGGTTGTGCATGTAAGTTCCTTGGCTTGTTCATTGCCTATACTGTTCTTAACATCCCCCTGTCTATTCTGTACCTACCAATTATGCTTCTAAATCCCTATACCTTTTTCCCCATTCTCCCCTTTCCCCTTCCTAGTTGATAACCCTTCAAATGATCTCTATATCTATGATTCTATTCCTGTTGTGGCTGTTTGCTTAGTTTGTGTTTGTTTTTTTAGATTCACTCTCTGATAGTGTGAGTTTGTTGCCATTTTAATGTTCATAGTTTTGATCATCTTCTTTTTCCTAAATGGGCCCTTTAACATTTCATGTAATGAGGGTTTGGTGATGATGAATTCCTTTAGCTTTACCTTATCTGGGAAGCACTTTATCTGTCTTTCAATTCTAATTGATAGCTTTGCTGGATAGAGTAATCTTGGATGTAGGTCTTTGCTTTTCATCACTTTGAATATTTCTTGCCAATTCTTCTAGCCTGCAAAGTATCTTTTGAGAAATCAACAGATAGTCTTATTGGAACTCCTTTGTAGGTAACTCTCTGCATTCCCCTTGCTGCTTTTAAGAATCTCTCCTTAACCCCAACCTTTGGCATTTTAATTATGATGTGTCTCCATGTGTACCTCTATGGATCCAACTTGTTTAGCACTATCTGTGCTTCCTGGACTTGTCTATTTCCTCTGCCAAATTGGGGAAGTTTTATTTCATTAATTTTTCAAATAAGTTTTCAATTTCTTGCTCTTTCTTTTCTCCTTCTGGCATTCCTATGATTAGGGTGCTGGCATGCTTGGAAATGTCCCATAGTCTTCTTAAACTCTCCTGTTTTTTTTTTTGTTGTTGTTGTTGTTTGTTTGTTTTTTTTATTCTTGTTTCTTCATTTTCTTCTTGTTGACTGTTTATTTCTTTCTCACATTCCAAATCATTGATTTGAGTCCTGACTTCTTTCCTTCACTGTTGGTTTCCTATGGATTTTTCTTTATTTCCTTAGTAGAACCTCCATTTCTACCCTTAGGCTGTTGCCATATTCAATGAGATCTTTGAGCATGCTGATCACTAGTGTTTTGAACTCTGGGTCTGACAGGATAGCTATCTCTTCAGTGTTTAGTTCTTTTTCTTGGGCTCTGTTCTGTTCTGTTCCTTCATTTGGGTCATATTTTCTTTTGCCTTCTGGTTTTGGAAGCCTCCCTGTGTCTGTATGCTAGGTGGAGACACTTTAATTCTGTTTTAGCACACCTGTTATTTCATAAGGGACGGAGCCTTGGGTATTCACCAACTGTGGCTCCACATGATAGGGAGGGGTAAAAGAGGGGACAGTGCTGCTGCTGGCTAACTTCTGGGGGTTTGCCTCACCTTTGCCCTGTTTTCAGTCACTTCATCCACTTCCCATTTGCAACTGGCACCCCTCCAGCTGCAACCCTGGTTGTGGTTCTCTGGGTGGGTGGGTTTGTGCACATTCCTGTCTCTCCTGAGAAACTTGCAGTTTCTTCTGCTGCCCCAACCCTCACTGGGTTTATAGCCAGAAGTTATGAGACTTTCTTTTTTCCTCATCTGGAGCCTTGGGCTGTGTGGTATGGCCTGAGACCTGGCTTGCTCGCTTACAAGGTGTCTCCCAGATTTTTATCCACCACATGTCAATGTGGGGCTGCCCCTTCCACCAGCTGCATCTCTACCCCTGGTTCTCCTCCACCATACTGAGTGCTCTTGGCCCTGACTCCCCATCTCTGCCCCTCCTACTGTATGAATATAGCTTCTTTGAATCCTTTGTTGTCGGACTTCTTTACATTCTAGAAGTTTTTCATTTTTTAATTTTGTTGTGTTCCTTCTCATGTTTGTGCAATGAGGCCAGGCATGTCTACCTGTGCCTCCATCTTGACTGGAAGTGCCAAGCTCTTTAATTCTTGACATTTTCTATAAACACCCAAGAGAGATGAGCATTTAAGAGTTGAACCTTTTTAAAAAAGGAAAACTCATAATATTATAAGATCAGTTAAAATATTTTGTCATATTATAAGGATTTAAAAAAATACTTCTCATCAATTACTTCAAAAGTAATCATTTGCCAGGTATGGAATCTAAAATGTAGACTGCTACTCCTTCAAAAGAGAAGTAAAAATTATTCCATAATTTTGTTTTTGAACTTCAGCTATGTAATTTATGAATATCCTGAACTAAAAGTTGTCTATAAAAACAAAACTTTTAAATAAGTAAATATTTGAATAAATTCAGTATGAAAAGATTGATATGTGACTTCAAAGCACTCCTTATCTCAAATGTCAAAACTTGTGTTTATAAAAATACTAATAAGCATTGTTAACTGGCTTTATAAATGAAAGTAGTCATGCTTCCTGACTAATAAAACACATTTATCTTAATGAAATACCATTTATTATGGACTGAATTGTGTACCCCACATTCATATGCTGAAGCACTAACCCCCAATGTAATTGTATTACTAGGTAAGGGCTTAAAGGAGATAATTGAAGCTAAATAAGATCATAAGGGGGGACAATATTAATTTTACTTCATATATGGAAAAAGAACATTTACATAGCAATCATGTATCTGTTTATGTACATGTATTGAAATCTCTGTTGCATAGAATTTTTATGAAACTTTTAGAAACTTACATTTTTTAAAATATTGAACTTAAGATACTAGTTTATTTCATCACATTTGGTAACTTTAATTAATGATATTTAATTATTTCCTTGCAAGCATACTTGTTGTCATAAATAAAATACATTTTATTGTATTAGAGCTATATAGCAAATAAACTTCACAATGTATTGTTATTTTATTATAAATGTGATTATAGCAACAGCAACTCAAATATACTGTAGTATTTCTGTCAACATTGACCCAATCATTATAAAGAAAGTTTGGCCATATCTGTTGGTCAACGATAGTCACTGTATGGTATAAACTAGAAGAATTGTCACAAAAATATTTATAAAATAAAGCAAATGGTAAATATTTCTATTTATTCTATCCTTCTTACTATTTTTATGGCTGGCTTAGTTCTTCCCTTTCACCGAATTTCAAAATGCTTCCCCCCATCTATTCCTTGCCCTTCTTCACCCAAATCTATGCCCTGGAAGGCTGACTTAGATGTATACACCATCATTGGACTTCTTGTTTGCACACTAATGGTTTATTTCTGTCAATGAGACTCTTAAAAGCATGAAGTAAGGGCATTTATTCCTCAGGCTTCTTCCCTGCAGGGTTACCCTAGTTTGGTTGGGCTCCATGATTAATGTCCGCTGCTTGCCACGAGCTACCTGTTCTTTTCTTCTAGGTTTTAGTAACTCTTCCCCTCTCCTCTTTTTTTATCCTAGAACAGCGGCAAGTCATTATTAGAAGTGGTAAGCATTAGCTTTGCTGTTATACACTCCCTAGAATCATATGATCTTTTTTTGATTTTCTATACTTTGCTTATACTTTCATATATATTCTTTTTTATTAAAAACTCCCTGAGATATTCTAATTTGTGCCCTCAGTTTCATGCTGATACCCTGTCTGAAACAAAGATCTAACTTCAAAGCAGATGCTTTCAATTTTAAGGTAACTTATGTAAATTATGTCAGTGATATGATGCTAATGTAGTCAAATTAAAGCATAACAAAAGCATTTATTTAAACTAATTTTCTCTAAATTATCTATGTGTCAGTTTAGAATTACTAATCTCAGTAATCACAAAATATGAGTCAGATTTCTGTAATGAGCCCTGCAGACCTTTCCTGGTACTGGGAAATTATTTGGAACCCTAAAAATGTCACAATATTCAACAAAGCAATTAAAATTCCTGACTTGCTGTGTGAAGTCTAGATTCTATTGTGGTTGTCAAGCTGGTGATTTTTAATATTAAGAGTGTATTAGAAAATGTACTTTATGTAGCTTCCCATATTATGGAAAGAATGCTTTGTGAGCTAGAGAAAGTGAATAATAATTTTTTATTTAATCTTTATTGTGTTTTTTCCATTACCATTTAGTTCCTTATATCCCTTCCCCCAGTAATCACCACACTGTTGTCCACGTCCACGAGTCCTTTTTCCTTTTTGCTCAATCCCTCCACCCCCTTACCTCCCCCCACCACTAGCTGTCATCTCCTCTCCATCTATGAGCCTGTCCCTGTTTTGCTTGTTAGTTCAGTTAGTTCATTAGATTCCACATACCAGTGAAGTCTTACCATATTTGTCTTTCTCTGATGGCTTATTTCACTTAGCATAATGCTCTCTAATCCATCTATATTGTTGCAAAGGGTAAAATTTTCTTCTTTTTTTATGGCTGAGTAGTATTACATTGTGTAAATGTCCCATAGTTGTTTTATCTACTCATCTACTGATGGACACTTGGGCTGCTGCCAGATCTTGGTGATTGTAAATAACTCTGTAATGAACATAGGGGTGTTTATGTTTTTTTGAATTAGTGTTTTGGGCTGCTTCTGATATACTCCTAGAAGTGGGATCACTGGGTCAAAAGGCAATTCCATTTTTAATTTTTTGAGGTATCTCCATACTGCTTTCCACAGTGGCTTCACCAGTCTGCATTCCCACCAACAGTGCAGAAAGTTTTCCCTTTCTCCTCATCCTTGCCAGCACTTGATTCGTTTCATAATGTAGATAGTTGCATAAAAGGAAGATACTATATTTTCAGTAAGCATGAAAAATAGGACACTGTATTTGGCAAGTCTCATTTCATGGATCTAACTTGAAAAATGATTTTTACACTTACCAAAAAGAAACTCAATATTTTGATTAGCCAGCATTGGAAATCACTGCTGTATCCAGTTTTTCTTGTCTTAGAAGATAAATCTGAGCTTAAATTCTGTCCCTTCTGCACAATTTTCTGTAAGCGACACCAACTTACAGAAATTGCCCCATTTGTTTAGAGCCACATGACCAGGTCTGTCTTGTAAAAAAGGGTGAGCAAAAGCAATACAGAAATTTGTACCAAAAGGAAGGTACACCTTTCAAAAAACAGTAATATCTGAGAAGACATCAGTGACAAAATTATTCTTGAAAGCTGGATGATGATTTTCTATATCAGGCAGCAGCAAAAATATTTAGTAATGCAGTAAGTCCTCACTTAACATCATCTGTAGGTTCTTGAAACTGTAGCTAAGCCACAGATAATGAAACCAATTTTATTATAGGCTAATTGATATATACAAGTTAAGTTCTATGGCATCTCATTAACATTGAACAGAGCTGTTATTGGAGGATCTGCTGTACTGCTCTCTGTTCTAGGTAGAAGAGAAGATTGTTTCATCCTGTAGCCAGGAGCTTTAAGAAAGTTAGGAAGCAGATTAAAAATTATGCATTGGTCGCTACTGACTATGTTAAGCATGATATTACAAGAAAGAGATGAGCTTAGGAAATAACCAGCAGACTCAATAATTTTCAAAAGGACAGTCAGAAACTAAGAAATAAAGCAGAATTGAAAACTAGGCCTTTGAAAGGAAGCATTTTGTTACTGACATGTAAAACTGATTCAGATTAGATCATTAAGCATTTGTAGGACACATATTTTCAAATAAGCTACAAATCTAAAGTAGATGTTCCTGATATGAGACTTAAAGTCAGTCCCCCTTGAGCCCTGAAGCTGCATTAACAACATAGGTTCCGGCTCTTCCTCTTCCTTCAGTCACTACTTTTTTCACTCTCATACTGGCTTCCCCCTCATCTCCCAGCTTGATTTGGGGCCCAATCTATTTTGTCTACATTTCAGCCATGAAATCATATGATTTTAACTAAATATAGATTTATGACCAATGTTTAAAAATATGTATTTCTACAAACTCTTTCCTAAGTTCCATAACTGATACACCAGTGTTTATTTGGTCTTTCCACTTAGCTATGCAAGAAACGATTCAACGTTAAATTGTCCCAAAGTGGAACTCTTGTTTTTCTCACCACTTGTCTGTCATTTGGGGCTTGTCCACCTACCAGGTTTCCAATCTCAATAAATGGTACCACAATCAAACCAGATGCTTGCCCCCATTTCCCAGCCCTCCCAAAAAGAAATAACTCCAGGGACTGAAATCATAGAATGTGATTATTCCTGTTGTATCCAGAGAGGTCGTGTAATTTCCCCACATATGTGCCCATGTCTCCTCTTGGAACTTGGAGTAAAATCCTTAATTTTACTTCTATATTAGTAATTTTCATCTGATGTGCCCCAATAATTTTTAAAACATGCAATACCTGAATATTTAATCAAGGACACTGTCTTCTTTTTTTCTTATATTGTTAAATTTAAAAAAATGACAACAGCCAACACAATAATAGCTGTCTGGTGTGAATGAATCAAAATTGTACATATTTTTGTCAGATCAGTGAAATGCATTATTTATATTTTTATATCGGCAAATAATATATTGGTTATATATTATTTGGTATGCCACAGAATTTTAGTAAATAATTTATGTGTGTCATGTAATGAAAAAGGTTGAAAATCAAAACTTAAGCTTGATTAAATGTCCAATTTATTCAGTCCTTCGCTTTTACTTCCTTTGCTCCAGCCATAGAAGTTAGTCTCCCTTATTTTCCTGAATGATAATGTCACCTTCACATTCCTTGCTTTATTACTCTTGTTTGTGTAGGTGATATATTCTCAACCATGAGGCTCATACGATACATCTTCAAGGGGCTATTCAGGTTGCTTATGCAAAATAGCATCATTTCTTTCAGCAGCCATAATGTTTGGATTATTTATTTATATGTTTACTACTAGTCCCTAAACTTGAATAACGGGGTCAGTCTGTATGGGGTCAGTCACTTGATTGTGTTGTTTACTTATGTGTTCCTAATGTCTCACTTGAAAAAAATTGAATAAAATTAAAAAGATACTGGGTCGATTGAATATAATTAGCCAATATTTCTTACTTTATTATTTTAGAATAACTTATAATATGATGAACACAACTATCACTCTTTCTCATTGACCCGTCTTGCTATTCTATTAGGAAATTTGATAAAATTTAATATTTGTGGATATTAAATTGTAAATGTTTTTATTATGTGAAAATTTAAAGGCTTCTTATTTGGGACAATACCCACAATTCAGGTAATAATTGATGTTTTAAAATTTGGAAGTTATGTTTTTCAGAGATTTTCCTATTTATTTATACACAAATAGCCATATATGTACTTGCTAACAACTATGATAATAAATCTACAAACCAGTGACATAGACCCATAGACACTGGCTTTTGATATGTACCCTCCTGACATATCAAAAGTTTTCATTATACAAAGAAAATTCTATACTATTCTTACCCTCCCCATTTCTATTTTCTACCTACCATCTATGCTACTTATTCTCTGCAACCCATAGACATGAACTAAAGGGGGGGAATGTGGGTGGGAGGGAGTGTGCAGGGTGGAGGGGAGTGAAGGGGGAAAATGAGACAACTGTAATAGCATAATCAATAAAATATATGTAAAAAATAAAAATAAAATAAAAATGTGAAAAATATTACAAAAAAAGAAAATTCTTTCTGTATCTAAGGACATATTATTAGATTTTTACATTTCTATAAGATAGCATTAGCTACATAGCTGGTAATGTGGGTCTTTTTATTACAACAAATGACAGCTAACAGAGCAGAGTAATAAGAAAAGGAAATGGAAAAACGGTGGAGTACAGAACACTAATTCAGAGACTGAGTACTGCAGGAAGAAGCAACAAAATAAAAACCTCCATTCTTGTCACTGTACATGGTCCACAGTCACATAACCGATAATGGGACCCTGAGAAAGATCAAAAATTTAATCAAAAGTTTAGAAAGAACATTTAACAATTATTTTACACCTTTAATTTTTACATTTTTTGTTTTGTTTTTAATTATTTTACATCTAGATATGTTAATAATACATACTTTTGAGAAATAAAAATAAATAATTTGACATAATTATAAAAATAAGTGGAGAAAAGGAAGCTAACAAATTTAGATTGGGGAATATTAAAGATTAAAAATCTAACTCTTAATCTATAGTATGTGTTTTTCTGGTCATTATTTAAACACTCAAAGCCTATATAATTATTCACAGAGACCCTGTTACTTCACTGCTTGGGCTATAGCGTCTAATAAATTCATTAATATCTCTGTGCCTCAGTTCTTTCATCTTTAAAACAGGCATACGCTTCTACCTGCTGCCTTGTACAGTTGTTGCAAGAATGAGTAACCACATGCAAATCATTAGGAATTCACACTACTCACCCATGATAAATTTACACTAACAAGTAACTTTCCATAAGTGTTATAGAAGGACTTATGCCTAGTTTTATCTCTGTGATACGTGTATATATGTGCATATATAATTACATAATATATATCTCAATGTATGTCTCTCTGTGTGTATATACCTATATCTGATACATATATATGTAATGTATATCTCCATATCTCAATATAAGTACCAAAACTTCATTACGCACATTGCTTAGACCTACATTGCCTCTCTGCTTCTTTGTACTTTTAAAAATTGATGAAAATAGTTACTGAACAATAAAAGTTTTTAAGTATTTCTGAATGTCTGCTATACTTGCAGAAAGGTTGAGGCATATTATAAATGCAAAAAAGACCATTGCAACCACCATCTTAGAAAAAAAGACAGGAAGCTTGTAAGTGACCTAAAAGGACCCAATGTACACATTCTAACTTATTATTATTAGTTTTATGAGCTTATAGATTAATAATACACATAACTCTTTTGCAATTAATTAAATATATCACAAAAAGCCAGATGATATTGTCTAAACTCTAAATACTCCAGTGATACATTGAAGCTTCTATAAATGTTGCTGTTGATAAGAACTACAGGGGTATTTCATAGAGAAAATGGAGAGAAAAAAAGGAAAAGAAAGAAAAAAGAGAAAGAGAAAAAGGTTGCTTCTTATTTTAGAATTGAATGTTCCAACTGGCTTTACATGTTTAGATGTAGAGTTTAACTTAAGCATCTTTAAAATATTTTTTATTTAGAAAGAAAGCATATTTTAATTAAAACATTTCCTTAACCTCTTACTCAACCGGTTGAGTGATCAGATTACATGAAAATTTCTTTTGACCCTATTTCTTTGTTAATGCAAATTCCAATTCATTGGCACAAAGATGTATGTTTAGGTATATATGTTGAAAATATAGGATGTAAAATAAACATAAATAATATTGATATAATCTTGTGTAGTCTACTTGTGATTGCCTAGGGAATGTCTTCAATGTAAGAAATGTTTATTTATACTTTTTTGTTGTGTAATAGTTCACAATTTGTAATGATCACAATGCCAAAAAATAATTTGAATGTAACTACTTGTAAATAATCCAGTTCACATACAATGGTTTGCAGATTAGGAAACTTTGAGACAGGAAAAGTGGTTTGTATCCCAGGGATTAGATCTCAGGTTACTGTATCATATTGAATGTTTGTATATTATAATCTTAATATGTGTCTATGCATATATATTGGAAGTTGCTCAAGCAATGAAACTAAATATTATGAAAAACAAATGATTTAAAATTAATCCGCAAGGATTGTGTTATATAAAAAGTTTTAAAGAATAATTTAATTTCATAATTTGCCTTTTGCAAATTTTAAAGGATAGAAATGATCATAGAAACACATCATATGGTCATAAAGATTTATAAGCTGTTAAATGAACTTGAGGGCAGATGCGGAGAACATGTAACACCTGGCATGATGGTATGTCTAACGATAATACAAATCTTTCATGGTACATTAACACCTTCAAAAATGAGTAATGTCCTAAGATTAATTCCACAGAAAGTTACAGATGAGGGTCGAAATAAAATGTAATTTTATAAAACAAAATCAGCAATAGAATTCATCTAATGCTCTGTTATATCTGTTGCCATTAATATATTTCAATAAACATAATTTAAGGTGTGTCTATGATGGATGATATTTATTTCTATTAGGATCTGGGCCATTTTTCTATTTATCTGAATTAGAAATATTATATATTCTGTTCCTCATTACCTGCCTAATTCACTGTACTAAAAATTCATCTTACTTTGTTCAGATCAGGCAAGCTAAAACCTTTTAATTTCATTGTGCTCAAAAGTTAATTCACCTATTACTTTAAGGGCAAGGAACTTATCTGTATCATTCAAAACCTCAGAAAAGCATAATTTTCTTCAACTTTTTTGTAAAACTTTTAAAAAGAGTTTTATGAAAGTCTTTTCATCTTGCAAAATATTTAAACTTAATGATGGATAGTTTAGAATAGAAAACCAAGTAATGTAATATATGTGATTCATATGTAATTTTCTTGTTATTGTATTATTGTGCAGAGAAATCTAAAAAATATAGCTAGATTTCCAAAGAATTAATTCTAATGTTTTAAAACTAGAAATGAATCCTTAGGTTAAAGTTTTGATATCTTTCCTTTTATAAATTTTTAGAAAGTTATTCCATGTTAATTTGATATCTATGAATAAATTGAGACAGAAAAATAAACTTTGGTTGTCTAAATAGCAATAATTCATCATAGAAAAATATCACATAATACGTATTTGAGTAATGTATAAGGGTTGTTATAGGCAATACCCTAAACAATTATCTCTCATCTTCTACCTGTCCCATGGAAGCATTTAACTCTAGAGTTGTTCTATCAGAGTCTTATCACAATGACAGAGTAGTTAATTGTTATTATGAACTTAAGATTTAGTAAAATCTCCGTCCTTGCCTGTTTATACAAGATGCATTCTTTTCTCTGAGTGATTCTAGAGCCAAAAATTATTCATTATTTTGAAGATTTAAGTGTGCAGAGTAGATAATAACCATGGAATCAACTTTTTATGTAGATGGAAGTCTTCCATTAGTGAAGAATTACTTTTTGGTTAAATTGAACATATTTTTATTGCAGTTGTATGAACTTGCTTTTCAATATCTTGTGTCCTTGCCTACTTTCCTTTGAGTTCATAGCTGCTTATGATTCCTTTGATATGAAATATCCAGAATAGACCAAAACATGGGGACCAAAAGTAGATTAGTGATTGTCAGGGCTGGTTTGCAAGAAGAGAGGGAAAATGAGTATGAATGTGTATAGGACTTTTGGAAAAGTAATAAAATGTTCCAAAGATAGTAATGATGATCACACAACTCTGTAGATATACTAAAAATCACAGAATTGTACAGTTTTAGAAGTTGTGTATTTAGCATGTGAGTTCTATCATAATAAAACTATTATGAAATAATTCCACTTCCACTGAGATTAGCACTGAGTAAAGATGAGAGTAAGGGGGAACATGTGAAATAAAACAGCGCAATGTGAAAAATATAACCTGGCATGAAACTTTCCTTATGTGGAAGTGAACATTTGAAACTGTGCAAATTAGTAAGAATGGAGCAGGAATACAAGTATGTTGTGTAATGAAAATCATAGCTCATGATCCTTTTTTATATGATAAGACAAAAAAGAATGGTTTAAAAATGTAGTTTGTGTCCTGGCTAGAGTGGCTCAGTGGATTGAGCGCTGGACTGCCAACCAAAGCATTGCTGGTTTGATTCCCAGTCAGTGCACATGTCTGTTTTGCTGGCCAGGTCTCCAGTAGGGTGCACTGGAGAGGCAACCACACATTAATGCTTCTCTCCCTCTCTTTCTCCCTCCCTTCCCCTCTCTGAAAATAAATAAATAAAATGTTTAAAAAATACCTTATTTAAAAATAAAAAAATAAAAAATGTATTTTGTTGTGTCTGGAAATCTTAGAAACAATATTGCAAGCTTTATTCATGTTGAATGCAAGGAGCATACAATGGACCGATTCAATTATCTATAATTATCTATATAGTATTCAACTGGAGCTTTTTTTGTGTTATCATTTGAAATTCTTAGTGGTAAATGGAGATAGCCATAAATTTTCATGTGTGTGTGTGTTTGTGTGTGTGACAGAGAGTATGTGTGAGTCAGTGTATTTGGAGAGTGGAGAATGGCAGAAAGTTTGGGAACATGGAAGCTAGAGCTTGGCCTTGGGCTCACACATTACTCATCTGCTGTAGAAATGATACATTCAAGGGTAAGACATTAAATCAATGAATATGACAGAGAGAAGAATTTAATATTGTGAGAGCTCTCTAGTTTGACAAAATTTAAGAATAGAATAAAGTTGTAAACAAGGAGAAAGATCAGGTTCACATCACAGTAATACCCTTAATTTAAATTTACTCCCTTCAAATAACTTTTATAATTTACGCTTTTGCATTGAAAACCAGATATTCTCTTTAGCAAGTTCCTTATATCATATCTGACAACAAGCCTGTCTGGCACAGTGGCTGAATCAAATTTATTATTAAGCTGTTATGCCTTAGGGTTATAATTTTTAGGCAAGAAATTAAATTTAGGAACAGAAATTCAGTTGACTTTATTGCTTAATTAAAGTGTGCTTTTTACAGAGAATCTGAATTTGCAGGATACTAATATTTATCACCCTATCCCCAAAATTGAATGTAGATCTCATAATGATACTGGACCAAAGTGAAAAAAAATAGTGATTAAATTAAGCGTACTGTAGTTTTGTATCATTGAAATTACTTTGAGTACTGGTATATCAATCAATTAGATTGTTATATGGTGGTTAGCAAAACTTAACTCAAAACTCATTGGCCAAAAACAACAAAGTTTATTTTTTGTTTATATCACATGACCGAGAAAGGAAGATATGTCACAAAGTAATGGAGGCTAATGGAAGCCCAATATCAATAAACATCATTTACCTGCTCTCATGTAGGTAAATGCACACTGGCACTGAAAACTTCAACAGGACATGGACAGCTGTGCTGTATTCCCTCATTTCATTGACCACGTAAGAGCTGTGCTTATCTTAAACAGAATTGGGGAAGTATAATCCTACTATGTTCCTGGAAGGAGGAGAGCAAGGGCTATAAAGTGAAGAGCATTAATGAATACTCAATGGTTTCTGAGATTGAATTTTAATATGCTAAATTAAAACTAAAAATAAATTTTCTCCTCATCTATCTTGTAAAAATATGAGAATTTGCAGAATCAAAAAAATTATTGATGCTCAATTACAGTTGTCCCCATTTCCCCCATTTTTCTCCCCTGCCCTACCCAACCCCCACCTCCCACGTTCAATCTTGCTTTAGAAAGTCATTGATAAAAGCTCACACATCATACCATCAAGAAAATTTTTGGTTAGGGTTAGGGTTAGCTTTTCTAAGTAGAATCTAAGAATAATTAAAACACTTATTTTAATAAATAATTAAACATTCGTTTACAAAAAAGGCATTTTACTGTATTTCAATCAGAAAAATAAAATGAAATAAATATATCTAAATCATTGCATTTTAATTGCATTAAGTGGTGTGAAAACAAATTGTTACAAAAATAAAACCTAGAAAAATTTTATCTATTGGCTTTTAACATGCTAATTGCAATGTGATTAGCACAGAGCCCCCCCCCCCCAAAGCAAATTGTTCATTCAGTAAAAGCTAAAATTGTAAATACAACATTTTAACACACATTTTTTATCTCATATAAACAAGCAGAACTTGTTTTTTCAATGCAGTATTAATTTACTGTAGTTGCTGTAACAAATTATCATAACTTTAGTGGCTTAAAACAACACAAAATTAGTATCCTTCAGTTATGGATGTCAGAAGGCTCAAGTTCCGTGTGTTGGCAGGCTGTGCTGTGGGGACTCCAGGAGATCATCTCTTCCCTTGCCTTTTCCAAATTTCAGAGAAGCGTCATCTCTTGACTGATGGCTTCGTCTCTCTATTTTCAAGAACAACAGTGCAATACCTTCATATCTCTCTCACCTCTGCTTCCACTGTCCTGCCACTACTCTTTCTCTGACTGTTCCTGTCTTCCTTTACCAAGATCTTGTGAGGAGAATAACTTGTTAACAACATATTATATTTCTGTACCAGTTTGAACTGTACTAGTTTTTATTATATTTCCAAGCTAGTTTGGTTTTTGAATTTAAAAAGTCTATAAATCATTCTCAATTAAACCATTTGTCTCTAACTATAAGAAAATTAGCCATCATAACCTTTTATTATAAGCTTTTAGGAGGATGTAAATGTATTAGAGGATTGATTATATAAAGTAATAGATAGTAATTCACATTATGTTTTCTTCTGATGAAACTTTTCAGGTTATTTTTAATAATTCTGAGAGAGATTTTTCTCTCAAAAACAAGCAAGAAAATTGAAAGCATCCAGTCATTGTTTATCAGAAATGAATCAGCTTGCCTCTATTAGCTTAAGGACAGAGATATTGTCACAAAACAAGTGTTCCATGATATAGAAAACTGAAGTCCATATATGAATTGTTCTTGGATCTAACTAATGACATGTGGTCATTGATGTACTACATTGTCTGCATTGCACACTTAAAAAAATTATTATGTTATTATAGTTGTCCCATTTTTTTCTCCTCTTATTCCCCTCCACCCTGTGCCCTGCCTTTCACCAGCATTCAACCACCTTAGTTCACTTCCATGGGTTGTACATATAAGTTTTTAGGCTTCTTCATTTCCCATACTATTCTTAACCTTCCCCTGTCTATTTTGTATCTACTATTTATGCTTATTATTCCTTGTACCTTTCCCCTACTCCCTCCCCACTGATAACCCTCCATGTGATCTCCATTTCTGTGGTTCTGTTCCTGTTCTGGTTGTTTGCTTAGTTCATTTTTTTGTCTTGGATTTTTGTTTTTTTAGGTTCACTTGTTGATAGTTGTGAGTTTGTTGCCAATTTACTGTACATATTTTTGATCTTCTTTTTCTTAATAACTCCCTTTAACATTTCATATAATAAGGGTGCAGTGGTGATGAACTCCTTTAACTTGACCTTATCTGGAAAGGTCAGTTCCCTTCAATTCCAGATGATAGCTTTGCTGGCTACAGTAATCTTGGATGTAGGTCCTTGCTTTTCATGAGTTTGAACACTTCTTTCCAGACTCTTCTTGCCTGTAAGGTTTCTTTTGAGTAATCAACTGATAGTCTAATGAAAACGCCTTGGTAGGTAACTGTCTCCTCTTCTCTTGCTGCTTTTAAGATTCCCCCCTTATCTTTAATCTTGGGTAATGTAATTATGATGTGCCTTGGTGTGTGCTTCCTTAGGTCCAATTTTGTTGGCACTCTGAGCTTCCTGGACTTCCTGAAAGTCTACTTCCTTTGCCACATTAGGGAAGTTCTCCTTTATCATTCTTTCAAATACATTTTAAATTTCTTGTTCTTCCTCTTTTCCTTCTGGCACCCCTATGAATCAGATGTTGGAACATTCAAAGTTGTCCCAGAGGCTCCTAAGCCTCTCCTCATTTTTTTCAATTCTTGTTTCTTCATTCTGTTCTGGTTGAATGTTTATTTCTTCCTTCTGGTCCAAATTGTTGATTTGAGTCTTGGTTTTCTTCTTATCACTGTTGGTTCCCTGTACATTTTCCTTTATTTCACTTTGCACAGCCTTCACTTCTTCCTCTATTTTGTGACCATTTCTGTGAGCATCCTGATAACCAGTGTTTGAACTGTGCATCTGGTAGCTTGGCTATCTCCTTGTTGCTTAGTGCTGGATTTTGAGCTTTAAAATATTCTTTCATTTGCACCATATTTTTTTTTTTTCTCAGCACACCTGTTACATTCCAAGAGGTGGAACCTTAGGTATTTACCAGAGTGGAGCAACCCACTTGGCTGTGTTTTGGTGCTATAAGTGGGGGAAGGGTCTGAGAGGGAACAATATTGCTTCCTGGGCTTTCAGCCGGCTTTCAGTCACTTCCTCCACTACCCACAAACAAATGGGCCCTTCTCATGCTGATTCCCAGGTGGATGAGTTTGTGTACATTCTAGGACCCTGTGGGTCTCTCCAACAAACTCTCCTGTGTGACAGGGAGTTTCTCCCATCACCACAACCCCACAGGTTTTTTCAGTCAGAAGTTTTGAGACTTTATTTCCTTGCACTGGAACCCTGGGTTGTGTGGTTTGTCTTGCTCCCCAGTTGTTCCTCCTGGTTTATCCACATGCAAATATAGGTCTGCCAGGTCTGCCAGCCACAATGTTGCCCACCCTGGTCCTCCAGCCCCCGCCTTGTATGGGTCCTCTCTACCCTAGTTGCCTGTCTTTGCCCCTTCTACCAGTCTGGATGAATGCTTCTTTAACTCCTTGGTTGTTCGACACCCATACAGTTCTATTTTCTGGCAGTTCTGGTTATTTTTTGTTTTTAAATTTGTTGTTGCCCTTCTTTTGGTTGTGCGAGGAGGCACTGTGTGTCTACATATATCCATCTTGGCTGGAAGTACAAATTGCACATTTTTTTACTTTTGCTTTGATATCTAAGTTGATCATACTTCATGCTAATGAAATCAAGGTGATGGATTCAACCTCTCTGAAATCTACAAGAATTGCTTTATCACTGAGAGTGATTCTACATAAACATTCTCAGTATTGCATTAGATGTAAGTTAATCTTGTCATAAAATTATAATGAAACTGTAATGTATGTTGCAAATATTAACTTTATGGTGGTAAAATTAGTAATGGGTTAAATACATCTAGAGAACAGGGGATTCTATAATGATTTAACAAGTTCAGGGGTGGACCTTGATTTGGAGAACAATATAAAATACATACTATATCCCATCAGGCACTATGCAAAGTGCTAAATGATGTGGTATCAAAGAGAAGGTTAAATGTTAATAAGTAAATCTCTGAAATTTGTCATCCAGTTAGGAAGATGTAACTAATGATGAGCAAGTATTTGGAGAACCATTGAAAGCTCAGTGTTACTGCACAGAAAAATATGCGATATAAATTGTCTGAAAAATCAGAAAAAGGTTTGGAGCTACTTTAAACATAAAAGATGAAGCCTGAATTTTCCAAAATGTTTTTTATGAATAATGTCTAACAGATGATTTTAAAGATTTTATTTATTCATTTTTAGAGAGAGGAGAAGGGGGAAAGAAAGAGAGAGAGAGAAAAACATTAATGTGCAAGAGAAACATTGATTGGTTGCCTTTGCATGTCCCCAACCATGGATCTGACCTGCATCCTAGGCATGTGCCCTGACTGGAAATTGAACTGGTGATCTTTAGGTTTGTGGATGACACCCAGTCTACTGAGCCACACCAGTCAGAGTTAGGACACAATTTGTTTTGTGTGAATATGCATTTTTAACTATGTGCCAACAATTTGTTCAGAATTATATGCATATATATTTCAGTCACTGGATTACAATGAGCATAGTTTGATTGGAACAGTTCTTGCAAAAATACAGGGAAGTTGGTAACTTTTCCAAAATTAATGTGAAGTATGTTCCATCAATTTTTTTCTACATCTGGTAATTATAAAAAACTTAATTTTTCTAACATGTGCATCAACTGTTCTTTCATAAATATTAGTAGAGCATGTTCATTTTATATTTAAAACACTGAGACCAATTTATATATACACATAAATATATGCATACTGTATTGCCAGATATACCACACAATAAGCTCATGAATATTTAATGCTTTTCATTTAGAATGTACATAGATTTCCTAAAGTTCCTCCATTGTTGCACAAACAGTTCATAAAATCAACATGATCTGACTATGCAAGTGCTTTTTAAAATTAATGCAATAGTAAATTTTAATTATTTATCCAAGTTATATTATGGTGCTTATATTTTACCAGTGGAGTTTGTGACTGTGCTTATGTTCTTATACAAACCAAATTATCTAAAATAAAATATGTTTAGTTTAGTTTAGTATGTTTAGTTTATATCAGCATGCTATGATTCCTTGGTCCTTACTGCAAGTAATTAATAAAATCATATTGCTAGAGTAGTTTTTTTCTAACAGCAAATGCATACTAAATTCATACTGTAAAAAGAAAAAGGAAAGAAAAATAGCACCTAAGACTTTTAATAAATGTATCCTCCATAATGACCATGATTAGAAATGATTACTTGAGCTATACTTTCACTATTTCCTCTTCTGCTTGTTTACCATTAGTAGGCAATTGGATTATTTTGCTTGATAGATCTAGTTCCTGACACAAAGTCTATGTTATATGTCAATAGCTCATTGAGTGAATATCAATCATGTCATACCAAAGGGGCTCACACACGCACACACACACACACTCACACACACACACACACATATATCGTGATAAGGGTAAAACATGATTTTTCAGCATTGTTAAGTTCTATGTAAATGACAAATTTCAATAATGTGTAGTAAATAAAGCTGTTGCAACTGATGCAAAGTAATGGTACTGTTGGAGAAGCCTTGTTTCAAGAGAAGAAAATAATTAATTTAACTGGAATCAACTTTAATAAGTTGAGATATATGAGAAAAATTCACAGAAGAATACAATTTGAGTGGTGATAACAATTTCTGGTAATATCTACTTGGTAATGGAAATTATTACACAACTTTTAATAGAAAGTTCTGCTGAATGCAGTCAAAAGCCATTTAAGCTGAAAGATGCTTATATGTTATCATGCCATCTGTCAGATTTGATGGAATCAAAAGCCAAAAAGCAGTGTGTTTCCAATGAGAATAATATTGAATGACAATTCTTAGATATCTGCATTTAGAAAGATTGCCCGATATTTAAATCCTCAGCCAATAATGCTCCATTTGAATCTAAACATGAAAGCGACTTCATTTACAGCTATAGAAATGCAATAATTTAAGTATTATGTTACTTTGCATATTATGCAATAATTTGCACTTGCAAATATTTGAAGAAACTTAATCTTTATTTATGATTGATAATAAAAATAAATAATTTTAGATTATTTTGAATATTTTATACCATGACTGACTAAATTTAAACTAATTTCGTTTTTCAGGCCTACGTATACAAATCTTAGTCTGAACCCCAAATCAGAAAATAACATTTCCCCAAAGCCAGTGTTCCTTAAATTTTGCTGTACAGTGGAATAACCAGGAGGATGCGAGAGAGATGTCTTTAAAAATATTGACAATGATTCTTGGCTCTTAACTTCAGAAATATAGATTTAATTAATAAGGGGTATGATCATGTCATCCAGAGTTTTAGAAGCTCGCTATGTGATTTCAGAATTGAGTAAGTTTGGGAAGCTAAAGCTCTATTCCTATTCAAGATCAGTTTTGTAGCGACCTGAAAGGAGTTGAAAATTGAAAACAACACCAAAACTTGTTTACATCACTATTAACCTATACCTTTAAGACCACTATGACTTCTGAAATCCCATAACTAAATTATTAATGATGGGAAAGTATTTAAAATAATCAATGATTCAAGCCCTGTTCATGACCCTCCGAGGTAACACCGTGTCTGGCCTTGCCTGTCTTGTTCAAACCCAGATTAAATTTTTAAATGTTACAGCTAAAACTCAGTGATTGTTGATTCTGCTTCAAAGTAGTGACCAGAAATAGCATGGTGGAAAGATAGAAACTATTAAGGCTTTATCATACTACTGTGCATCCTGTATTTTGCAGTGTCCTCATAACAATATCATGTATTAAAAACAAATCCATGCCATTTGATAGATAAGAAATGAAAATTTTAAAGTATTAACTATTTTGTTCAAAGTGTGGGCTCAGGCAGGAATCATAAAAAGCCTGTCTGTCTCACAAAGCTTTGATATTTTTACTTGATGGATATTAATTTTAGTTCCTTCTGAGAAACAATAAATCATAAAAAATATTGAGATACAGAATTGAAAGAGAATAATTTGGATCATAGTTGTATTAAACCTCAGAATGAGAAGGTCTCACAGAGTCAAAAATGTATGGAAGAGAATAAACATATATATGAATGAACTTGATTGATACACATCTCTTAATGATGTCTTTAATAATTCAGCATCCAAAGTAGTCCAGCTGCTTGAATCTAATGGAATTGATCACTAAATTATGAATTGTAATTGGTAGTCTGTTTTCCTTTATTAAATCCATTGATATCACTCAAATTTCATCTTATGAACTCAATGAAAAAACCCTTAACAATGTGACCATAAATTATCACTCAAAATATGTTGACCATAGGTCTCCTAAAAAATTATGAACCTGCATATCTCTACTCATAATAATTCCTCTCTTCAAAATACTCACTATTTTTCCCTGCCCATCTCAGTAGAAATATAATGCTCATTTTTTCCTAAGTGTAAATGTTACTTCTGCAAATCCTTCTAGCTCAAGGTAGAAGTAACTTCTGCTTCTCAGAACTGTCATCCCCCATGATGTTCTTTGCTTAGAAAGGCCTCATAATGGGAAGAACAAAGAAAATTTTCAAGTACAGAATTTTAACATTAGAAAGCCTGGCCTGAAATCTTGGCTCAGCAACTTATTAAGTATTTGATTGTGGCTATACTGCCTCAAGTTAACATTATCATTCATTCATACTAATTTAAGAGTTAGTATTTCATAAGGATGCTGAAAAAATAAATAAGCAGAGGCATATAAAGTATACATTGCATTGTGCATAATAAATATATATATCAGTCTAATTTTAATTTTTATGGTAAAGTCAACCTTTAAAATTCATTTTACTATATATTGTAATATTAAATATAAAATTACACATTTTCAAATATATGAATGTACTTAAAACATTTTTAGTCTGTATTTTCCATTTGTTTCATCAGTGGAAGAAAATAAATTCAATAGTTTAGGCATTTCTTACCAAAATATGATCTGTTTTCCAATATTGAGAAATTTTCCAACAAGTTCATATTCTATCTATCAACTTTCATTTATATATACACACACAAAATCTTGCTGTCCTTTCCAACTACTGTGCTTATGGACCAAATTCAAATTCACTATTTTACTGACTGTTTAATTCCTGCAAAATTATGCTACTTGCTCACAAAGCATAGCATTACATTAACTCATTCTGATTATACTGCAGACTGCAAGTGTCGATGTAAATAATGAGTAGGCACATCTTCAAAATATTTTCTGCCAGAATATTCTGTGCTCTATGGATATATTTTTAAAGGTTTCATTTATTTATTTTATGAGAGAGGGGAAGGAGGGAGAAAATGGGAAAGAAACATCTATGTGAAAGAAAAACATCAATCAGTTGCTGCACACTCGTGCCCCAACTGGGAACCGAACTGGCAACCCAACCATGTGCCTGATGGGGAATGGAACAGGCAACCCTTTGATTTGCGAGAATATGCCCAACAAACTGAGCCATGCTGCTCAGGGCTCCCTGGATACTTTTAACTGACCCATGTGTTTGTTAATAGTCATTCAAGGAGCAGTAAAAGTATTAGCATAAATTAAAAACACAAAAAAATAGGGAAAGCAACAAACAAAAGATGGCCATCAATAATAAATTTTATATGGAATCTGGAAGTTTAATATGCAAAATCATACCACACCCTTCCTAAAGATAAAGCTAAAAATGTGTTATATAATGATCTCCATTTGTAGTTGCCTCGTCTTCGATCTGCTCAATTATAGCAATATGTATTAGAGGTTACACACACATACAGACACAAAATGAAATGATAAATCCTGAACTTTCATGATCTTAGTTCATTAACATATTGCCAAATTATCTATTTTTGTTGTTAGAAAATATATATCCCACTTATAGAATTATCTTCTTGACTGCCTCAACAAACAAAAACATGGTTTGTAAATATTGACTAAAGGTATACCTCATTATCATATATATGAAAACACATAGTTTGGAAGGCATTTTCAACATCTAAAAGGAGGACATAAAACAAAGAAATAAACTTTCTATCCAACAGTTGAAGCTGTATGGTTCAACTTCTTCCAATTTTCTGTAAAATTGATTGCAAACTCTGACACTCCTCACACATATCAAACCACACTTATCACTGATTTGTTACATAATTTGCTTCCTAACATACATTTCCCTGTTCACTTCCTCTTTTATAAAATTCTTTCATTCACTGTTCTAGCTTAAATATGAATATACACTTTAGCCCCCATTGTTATAAGTACCTCCTATAATAAAGTCATATTTATCTGTTTCCTTTTTAAAATTGTGGTAAAATATATATAACAAAAATTCACCATTTAACCATTTATAAATATAAAATAAAATAGCATTAAGTATATTCATAATGTTGTATAATCATTATCATTATCTTTTTCAAAACCTTTTCTATGACATCAAACAGAAACTGTACCTCTTAATCATTAACTCTACTTTCCTCCCTGTCTTTTGGCCCATTAACAACTTCTACTTTTTGTCTCTGTGACTTGGACTAAGTACCTCACACAAATACAAAGAATCATACAATATTTTTTTTCTTTTGTGACTGACCTATTTCATTTAATGCAATTTAAGGTTTATCTATATTGTAATGTGTGTCAGAATTTCCTTCAATTTTAAAGTTGAATGATATTCCATTGTATGCCTATCCCACATTTTGTTTATCCATCCATCAGTCAGTGGACACTTGGGTTGCTTTGCTTCTACCTTTTGACTACTGTGAATGATGTTGTTATGAACATAGGGGTACAAGTATATACATGTGAGTCCTGTTTTAAAATTTGGGGGTACATGCCCAGATGTGGCAATGGTGAACCATATGGTAATTCTATTTTTGAGGATGTATCATACCATTTTCCATAATGGCTGACCATTTTACAGTCCCACTAGTAGTACATGAGGGTTTCATTGTTCTCATCAACATTTGTTACTTTTCTTTGATAATAGCCATTCTAATAGATATGAAGTGGTATCTTGTTGTGGCTTTCACTTTTGACTCCCTAATGATTAGTGATGTTGAGTATTTTTTCACGTGCTTATTGATCATTTGCATATCTTTTGATATATATGTCTTTCCAAAGTATTTGCCCAACTTTTGTTTTTTAATCATGGTTAAAAAACACAAAACATTTATCATCTTATTCACTTTTATTAATATCATTGTGCAACAGATATCTAGAAATTTTTCATATTGTAATACTGAAACTCTATACCCGCTAAACAGTGTCTTGCCTCTTCCCCTAGCCCTTGGAAACCACCTTTATTTTTCTATGATTTTTATTACTTTAGAGGATTCATAAGAGGGGAATCCTACAGTGTTAGTTCTTTAGTGACTACCTTATTTCTTTTTTTTTTTTTTCATTTCTTATAGCCAAGTTTTTAAAAAATATTTTATACAGCTGTCTGCATTTCCCCTTACCCTCCCCCCCACTCCAGCCAAACCCACCTCTCTCCCTTGCTTCCTCGCTCCCCCTTGGTTTTGTCCCTGGGCCTTTTACAGTAGTTCCTAAAAACCCTTCCCCGCATTATCCCCTTACACTTCCCTTCAGATTACTGTCAGCTTGTTCTTAATTTCAACGTCTCTGGTTATATTTTGCTTGCTTTTTTCTTTTGTTGATTATGTTCCTGTTAAAGGTGAGATCATGTGGTATTTGTCCCTCACTGCCTGGCTTATTTCACTTAGCAAAATGCTCTCCAGTTCCATCCATGCTGTCACAAAGGGTAGGAGCTCTTTCTTTCTCTCTGCTGTGCAGTATTCCAATGTGTAAATGTACCACAGTTTTTTGATCCACTCATTCACTGATGGGCACTTCAATTGCTTCCAGCACTTGGCTACTGTAAATTGTGCTCCTATGAACATTGGGATGCATTGGTTCTTTTGGATTAGTGTTTCAGGGTTCTTAGGGTATAATCCCAGCAGTGGAATTGCTGGGTCAAAAGGCAGTTCCATTTTTAGTTTTCTGAGGAAATTCCATACTGTTTTCCACAGTGGCTGCACCAGTCTGCATTCCCAACAGTGCACTAGGCTTCCCTTTCCTCACATCCTCTCCAGCACTCATTGTTTGTTGATTTGTTTATGATGGCCATTCTGACTGGCATGAAGTAGTCTCTCACTGTGGTTTTAATTTGCATCTTTCTGATGGCTAGTGAAGCTGAACATCCTTTCATATGTCTCCGAGCCCTCTGTACGTCCTCTTTGGAGAAGTGTCTGTTCAAGTCCTTTGCCCATTTTTTTTATTGTCTTGTTTGTCTTAGAGTGGAGTCGTGTAAGTTCTTTATGTATTTTGGAGATCAAACCCTTGTCTGAGGTATCATTGGCAAATATGTTTCCCCATACAGTTGGTTCTCTTTTCATTTTAATGCTGTTTTCTTTAGCCATGCAGAAGATTTTTAATTTGGTGAGTTCCCATTTGTTTATTTTTTTCCTTTATGTCCCTTGCTTTAGGGGGACATATCAGTGAAGATGTTGCCATGTGGAATGTTTGAGATTTTCCCGCTGATGTTTTCCACTAGGACTTTTATGGTGTCATGACTTCCTTTTTTTTCTTAGCATAATATCCTCAGGATCAATCATATTGTGTCATGTGACAGAATGTTCTTATTAAGGCTGTGTATTATCCTATTTTATGCATACATTATGTTTTCTTTATATATTAATCTGTACAAGAACATTTGGGATGCTTCTACCTCTTGGCTTCTGTGAATAATGAATGCTACAATGAACGGTAGTATGAACCTCTAAGTTTATATCTATTACTGAAAACATGGGAAATCTTTAACAAACTTAAATTAACAATCACCAATAACATCAACACAGTTATTATAATTTGCTGTAGTTGTCTATCTGAAGTTCAATACGGTTTATATTCTTTGCACTTTCATTTTGATTTTCATATATATTTCTTTGAGTTGTAAGAAGCAGCCACTGAGACACATTGCTTTTGACTAGAAATAACTTCAAATTGATGGAAAAACTGATTTAGATAGCATATTCAATATAAAGGCCTCTTTAAGATGTCTTGGGGACAGACCTTACTGATAAATTCCATGTGTTTTCCTGCATATTATAAAATAGAATTCTCCATTGCAATTTTAATTTCCTGCAAGTTAAATATTGGATTGAAGATTATACATTAATCTCTGGATTAATCATATTTAGTGTAAAACTATTTCATGTAATGGAATACGTCTCAGAATAAATTTAATACTAAAGTTAAACATAGTCATTTAATACTTGGCAATAAAATAAGAAAATTAAAAACATATATTCTGAAAATAAAATTGGAATTAAAAATATCATAGATATTTATTGTCAAGAGCTATTGTAAGGCAAAAAATAAGTGACTAGTATCTATTTGATAAAGAAAAAATAGCTCTTAAATTAATGTAACTTCACAGTATCCTAATGTCTCTAATTAATAATATTAATTAACTCTCTGGAAAACTTGTGCAATAGCAATACCATTTGTTTATTGTAGTGACATTTCCAATCAAAACTTGTAAAATTCTCCTTAAGAAATTGTAAGTAATAGAGGTAGATAAAAGTTCTAATTATGTAATAGTTTTATTGATAAACAAAGTTTTCATTGTTAGTTTGTGTGTAGACCAGAAGATAGAGATGGTATACACATGCCACACATTTTAAATTTCTGTGTTACTAAGTTTCCTATTTCTTCTTAAAGGCTGACTGTAGAATAATTAAACTTTAAAAAAATCTATAATACTTTCATTAATGTAATTGTGTTTATATTCCTCTATGTTTCTGCTGTGGGGAGAGATAAAAAGATTATTTAGAAACCCAAATAATAATATCAAGAGTTCAATTCAGAGTATAAACTTTGTGATCAGAAAAAAGACAAATAGATATGGACTTGACTAAGTTAATATTAATATTATGGGAGAAGTAGTGACAGTGTAAGTAGTATAGGTGGTGAGGAGTAGTATTAGTTATCCAAGTAAAAACAATTCAAAAGTTTTGAGCAGTATTAATGCAGGGTGATAAATTTTGGTTTAGTGGAATTGGAAAATGTAATTAATATAGGAAGTTATTTTAAAAATGATAATACATAATTACATGTAAGTTTGATCAATACAGTAAATTTATGTTTGAAAATATTAAAATACATTTTAAATTTTTAACAAAGGCCATTTTAATTGGTTTTGCAACTTCTTTGTAATTATATTTTCTTGTAATAGAAGCACACAAACCTGTGGTTTATCATTCTGTGGTATGTCTCTAACCAGCAGCAGTGGTTGGAATGTGTAAACCAAGCACAAATCCGGTCTCTTTGTTTCAACTCAAACATTTTATTTTAATTTTCTTGTAATCTAATGAATGCTTTCCATATGATTTAGTTAAAAACTTGCTTACTGAAATAGTTTATCATTATTGGTACTCTATTGAAACATACTATAAAATATGTCAGTGATATGCACTGTCTTATGGGGCATTTTAAAAATAAAAGTATTTTAAATATGCTACAGAAAACAAGAGTTTGATTTTCATCAGTAATAATTTAAATTTATATTTATAAGCTCTTATCATAAAACCCATCAATGCATGTGGAAAATGGAAAATCCAGAAAATCAAGTAACAAGAAATTCTTCACTGAACTGAAATATAGTATTGGTGTAGTGACACCTCACTTACTTTCTTCGTTTGACTAAATGAAGGGTTTTTTTTTTAGAGTGACCGCACTCTGAGCGAAGGAGCAGACACAAGCGTCCTCATCTGAACTGTGTCTTGGTTCAGACAATTAAATAAAAGGGGGGACGATGCTCCATGCTGGTTGCAGACCATGGTGGTTGTCACTCTTTGAGTTGCTGCTAAATTCTAATCAGGCGATAAGGAGGTAGAATGTACTTAAAACTTAAAAGTCAGCCAATTTGATGCACAAATTTCACTTTCAATATTTATTTGTAAGAACATAAAATAATAAGGATGTTTCATTAACTGTTCAAAACAAAGGGAGCCACACAGATGATTTTAGGTTTTTCTAGTAGTCACATTTTAAAAAGTAAAAAAGGTGAAATTAATTTTAATATACATTTTACTTAACAAATATGTCTAAAATATTATCATATCAAATGTAATGACTATAAAAACTAATGATATATTTTTACATTATTTTTTCAGACTAAGTCTGTAAAACCAGTAAGTGTTTTATTCTTATAATATAGCTCAGTAACCCCACATGACCCATGCATCCATTGTACCATAGCTTTGCATTCATTATTATCCTTTGAAATCTTGGCCAATTTGGTGATTGGAGAAGAGTATTTCATTTCCATATCCCTAATGGTTTACTATATTTTCTCTATTCACCTGACAGCGATTCTAAAACCTCCATTACCGAAAAAAGATTATCTTAGTGTAATATATCATCTTGTCTCTCATGCCAACTTTCTAATGATATTCTACAAAGAAAGATTTTGCTTTTTCTTCTTCACTTTTTCCCTGGGGAAAATTATTCAAACTCTCAATTATTAAAATATTTTCTTAGAAAGTATTTTTTTTTATTTGTGTCTCCACTCTACCCTAAACAATAATAATATATATTTGATATAATGTTTCTCTAAATGTATCCCTGTCTCTTCACTTCAAGAATTACAAACATAATAAGCTACATTTAGAGTATTACTTTTTGATATTCTTTTATCAAGTATATGTTTCTCGCATAAACTCTAACAAATTATAATAATCATATTTAATGAGTGAAGAAACATTGCTTCAGAGAGAATGAATATTTTGCTCAGTTTCCTACATGGATTATTACAATGCTTGCATGCAAGGCAGTTGATTCCAAGTCCTATAGCTTTAAATTATGCCATGCTGTAATTTATCTGAATGTGTTGGCTTCATTCCCTTTTTTTCTTTCTTTATCTTGTCTCTTTATGTTACCACAAATTGCCAAAACTTCAAATATGTTCCTCATATTAATTTTGCCCAAATTTGCACCATCAGCGGTGCCTTTTTAAATGTATTTTAGATCAAAATTTACAGTGTAGCCCACATATTTTCATATGCATGTTTCACTTACCCACAGCAGAGCTCATCACGTTGACCCATAAGATGTCTTCTCTCCTATTGATTAAACATAACTTAATACTAATTGAGCATCCGCATTTCTGGTACTGAAATGGTTGATAAAACTGTTACTTTAGAATTTTTCAATTCAATGGCATTACATTCACTTTATAGAACTTTATATCTGAATGTGTACATGAGGAAATAGAGAAGTGAAAAAGACCAAGCAGTTTCTCTCAATCCTGATTGCACAATAATTACCCGTGACACTTAACATTTACTGATGCCCAGGACCACCCTCCAGAAGTTCTGATTTAATCATTCTGAATGGGATTCTAGGGATGTTTTTGTTTGGTTGGTTCAGTTTGCTTTGTGATGTCTCCTGGGTCTTTTAAAAATCTTTACATACTTTTTATTATATTATAATTCCTTTAAAATAAATAATCTAATTGATTAGATTTCCTTTTTTGGTGCAAGTAAATTGTCCATGGTTTAAATTTACATGTTTTAGTTTTCACTTTAAATTGTGGTAAAATATATACAATATAACATTTACATTTTGCCATTTTACAGAGCACACGGTTCAGTGGCACTAAGTGCATTCACAAAGTTTCGCAACCATCTCTACCATCCATCCCTGGAAACCTTTATATCCTGCAATACTGCAACCCTGTGTCCATTAAACAGTAACTCCCAATTCTGCCCTCCTCAGTCCCTGGAAACCACCCTTCTACTTTCTGCCTTTATGAGTTTGACTAGTCCAGGTACTTTATGTGAGTGCAAATACACTTGTCTTCTTGTGGCTGACTGACTTAGTGTTGCTTTGTGTTTTCTGTTTCTATGTTTAAGTTTCCCAGGTGCAGACAGTGATAACAATCAATACATTAAAAATGAATAAATAGTCCCTGGCCTGATAATTCAGTTTGTTAGAGTATCATCCTCATAGCTAAGGCTGCAGGTCTAATCCCAGATCAGGGCACATACAAGAACCAACCAATGAATGCATAAATAAGTAGAACAGCAAATCCATGTTTCTCTCTCTCTGCTCCGCTTCCCCACATCTCTCTAAAATCAATCAATAATTAAAAATAAATAAATATATAAGTAGGTCAAAGAAAAATTTCCAATTTGAGAGACTAAGAAAGGTATTTGTGAATAGCATAAATAATAAATTAAAACAAAAAATTGGAATGATGCCCTGGCTGGTGTGGCCCAGTGGATTGAGTGCTGGCCTGGGAACCGAAGGGTTATCAGTTCGATTCCCAGTCAGGGCACATGTCTGGGTTGCAGACCAGATCCCCAGTTGAGGGTACATGAGAGGCAACCACACATTGATGTTTCTCTCTCTCTCTCTTTCCCTTTCCCTTCCCCTCTGTCTAAAAAATAAACAAATAAAATCTAAAAAACAAAAATAGAATGAGATAATAAATTGTAAATCAGAACAGTTGAATAGGAAAAAGTAGTATTTCAGATATATAATTGAAAAGATAATAAAGATTAACAAATGTTACAGATAATAAATATTATAACAGAATGAAATAATGCTGTGACTAAAGAAAATAAGAAATATAAGATGAAAAATACAAACTTTCAAAAGGCATTCTGTAAATTCCAAAATACATATACAAAACTGACCATATCTTCATTTATCTATCCCAATATGAAGTATCATGTTTTGCCATGTTGTATTATATAATGTGCACTTTGTTGCCCAAAGTTTTGAGGGAAAAATAAGGATGTGCATTATACATGGGGAGTACTAATTCTGTATCTATATGAATGTTGTTAATTCATTTATTTATGCTTATTCAATGTAACTCTAGAAAGCTATAAAGATATCTGTATACAAAATAATACCCAGGACTATGATAATCAATTTACTTTGTAAATATAAATAAATACAACATTGAATTTAAAAATTAACACGAAATATTTTTTTCCTGAAAGTTTGGGCCAAAAACATGGGTGCACAGTATACAAGGGAGTGCATCATATCTGGCAAAATATGGTAAGTAACTAGTTCACAGATGGGGCAGAAATTGAGGCACAGGAAGACTATTATGGCCAACTGAAAACATATATATAAAATATATAAATAAACATATTTATCATGCTATAATAATATGTAATATATTATATTAGATAATGTAGTATAAGATGTTATGTATTATTAATATATAAAATAATATTATTAATATATAACATGTAATATATACATTTATATGTGTGTATACATATACATGCACACACACACACAGCTTTCAAATAATTCCATTGCTGATTTCGTGTGACCACTGCATGTAGAAATCTGAGTGGAGTGGAAGATATTTAAAGCAGTTGGAAAATGTACTTTAGAGTTCAGGTTAGATTTAGAAATAGAGAGTAAAAACGTAGCTTGTTTCATTGTCTGAGTGCAGATGATACTTAAGTCGAATATAAATATTGAGGGCATAGACCTCCAAGAGAAACACTAACTGAAAAAGTGCTGGCTTACAGGGCGCACTCTCTGAGGATTAGAAAGAATATTTAAAATGGATGTCTAAGGAGAGAAAACTTGGGTCAGACATTGAACTGAAGTACTGATATTAAGAAAAATACTTAGAACTAATACAATAAAGGAGGATTGATAAAAGGCAGTTCTTAATCTTTTAAAACCAGAGCTACTCACGAATACTCGTGTGTGTTGATGATTTATAATGGTCACAAGAGTAAGTCGTCTTTGCCACCCCCTAGTCACACCCACTGTCTTCCGCCTTTTGGAAGCAGTCTCAGGCAGGGCTTACGAATGCCTCAGTATGTGCATTGCAATGGATAGCTTAAGTATTGCAGCATTTTCATTCTTATTTTGTTGTGGAGAGGGATGATTGAAATTGTTTTTAGAATTATTTATTTGACAACATTGAGGAAAGATCTAGACTCAACTCAGCAGCTGACTATAAATGAAGCCAAAACAAGATTATTGCTCCTGGATAATAAGGATTTCATTCAAAGATACAAAAGTGAGTTAATTACTCTAGGATAACCAGTTATAATATCTGCATATAAACACTTCAGCAAAGTAATTTATAAGAGCTCAGAATAATTGTCCAAAAGTATTTTAAAATTAAATATCTAGATAAATTTTAACTTGTTAATATGTTCTTATATTATATACTCTGTCAGATGTAATATATTGCTTTCACCATTTTATATTCATGCGTGCTTGTGTGTTAGAGACACCTCACAGGCAGTTAGAAATTCCAATTTGTCAGTTAGGAAAAAGCTAGGAAAAGATAAATAAGGAACCATCTTGATGGAGGTAACTGTTGAAAATTAGAATAAACAGTATAGTGAAAAGGCAAAGAAAATTAGAAACTTAGAAAATAATTTAAATCACTGATATCAAAGAAATAGTAAAAGTTAAATTATTCCCAAACCTAAAATATATGTATACATACAGTATTTTGTTGGGTAGTAGACATAAGGAAAGGTGGTATACATTTTGGCAGGTAGCATATCAGAAAATTAAAGACTGTAGTTTGAATTTACCAGACAAAATACATGATGTGCTTTTATACATCGTAACCACCCTTCTTTCTGCAAAACAGTAGCTACTTATCCTTTGTTCTGCTTTTTTCACAGCCTTATCTTAACCAGATTTTTTTTAGTCTCTTAGTTTTCTTTCCATATCAAAAAGCAGGCATTGCTGCACTACTCCATCTTTTTTCCAAAATTCATTTTAAACATTTCAAATATCATTTAATTATAGTATGACTTTCAATGTATCAGATGCCAGTTTTAATCTTCTAGTTCTAAAATATCTGAAATGAATTTTATGTCCCCAGCAGCATTACAATCCCCTTAGGCCAATATCTATTATCTCTGCATTGGAGCTCTGCGCAGCCTCCATATGCCTAAAAGTCCCGTGTCTATTTTCTGCTTTCAGGTCTCAGATCAAACTGCATCTCCACTGAGAGGCCTACTTTGATGGTTCTACTCCAGTTAGGTCATGCCTACGCCTAATAATTTTAAAATACTACACCTTCTTTGTTTCCTTTGTAGCACGTATCACAAGCTTAAAATACATATGCATGCATTTATTTCTTACTATTTATTTTCTCCCCCTTCCCCAATACTACAAATTCCATGGTGACAGAAGCTGTGCTGATTTCTTTCACCTTTATATTTCTGGTATCTAATACATATTCTGGCATGTCATGAAGAATCAATAAATATTTAAATATAGAATGAATGAAAGAAGAAGTTCAATAGAAGTTTCAAGCCAAGTGAAAATTGCAGTAATAAAAATGACAGGGCCCTAAAACACAGGTATAAAAGCATTAGTACTGGATAGATTTACTAATTTATAAGCATAATATAAGTAAGTGGTAATAATGTAGCTACACTACCACAAAACTTCTACTGCTAACACTGCTGTGACTTTGTGACTAGTAAGAGACATATAGTTGTACCAGCTAGTCATTGTATTCCAAATGATGTGCAGGTGTAGTATGGAGATTAACTCATTTCAGTTCTAGATGGAAATTTATGATCAAAGATCTATTATAAATATCTCACTTCTAGAAAGAACCTTATGATTAAAGATCTATTGTAAATTTCATTTTCCAAATTAAGAAAATGGTAATCTGGTAGATGAAGCAATTTGTTTACTCACAACACAGGTAAGTGTCACATCTGATGTCAGTATCTGTGCTCTTACCTGGTGCACTCCACTGGTAGTATGAATATGAAAGAAATACGATTATAAAAATTTACAATTATACCATTAATTAGTATGCCGTAAATTTTAGCAATGCTTAAAACAATTTCCTGAGTTTTTAACTTTCCACTATCCAAAACTCTTAAGTATCACTACGTTTATGCTTTTCAATTGTGTTATATATTGGGTTGCCCATAAAGTCCATTTGTTTTTTCCCTGTAAGACAGCTTTAGTAGTGCTCAGTTGTCTTTAACTTCATTAGAAGCAATCTTGTTAGATTGTATTGTGACAGCAGTCATAGCAGCATGCATTTAAAAACACAAAGCAAAACATCTAAATTGGTGAATTTTTGTATAACCATTTTGACATTGAAGATGGAAGAAAATACATAACATTTTTGGCTTACTCGGCTTTGTTATTTCAAGAAAGGCAAAAGCACAACTGAAACACAAAAGGAGATCTGTGCAGTGTGTGGAGAAGGCGCTGTGACGGATTGAACTTGTGAAAAGTGCTTTGCAAAGTTTCGTGCTGGAGATTTCTCACTGGAGGATTCTCCACGGTTGGGTCGATCAGTTAAAATTGATAACAATCAGTTGAGACATCAATTGAGAACAATCAGCATTATTCTATGCAGGACATAGCCAGCATGCTATTTTGTCCCAAAATATACAAATCAATAAAGTTTTTGGTGAAAATAAAAAACTGTGTATTTTATTTTATGGAAAAAATACATACTGACATTTTGGCCAACCCAATATTTTCTTATATTTTAATTTCAATTTATATAAAATCATCCAAGAGGTAAAATTAATTCAGCAGTTTGAATGACTAATACATACTTTATAGTCATTAATCAATTTTATTAATTCCATTGTGGTAAGAAAACATAATCAATATGACTTCAATCATTTATAATTTATCGATAATTCTTTAATACAGTCTACTTTGGTGAAAGTCTAATGTGAATTTGAATATGCAGTTTGTATTCTTCTTAGTAGGATTGAATTTCTCTATAAATAGTAATCTATTTATAGTAATCAACAGTTATTCATATATTCTATATCATATTGATTATTATTTTATTTGTTCTGAGAGGTATGTGTAGAAATCTTCAATTATACCAGTAACTGAGTTCTACTCTGTTTAATGTCCTGTGAGTTAACATTTCATACATTCTTGTACTGTTAATTATATACACATTTAAAATTATTATTATGTTACTGATAAATTAACTTTTTGTCAATCAGAAATGTCACCTTCTATGTATAGTAACATTTCTTGTTCTTATTATTAGAATTTGGGTGGTATATCTCTTCCCATACACTATTATTAACTTTTTTCATAGACAACATAGTTTTTCATAATGTGTACACACATTATGAAAATCTCTGCCTTTCATTCATAGTGTTTAGATAATTTGTATTTATTGTGATGTGGTTGGGTTATATCTGTCATCTTATTAATTCTTTTTCTGGAAAAAAGAAAGTTTAATTCACCTTCATAAATTTTTTTATTTTTTATTTTTTTAAAAGAAGCATGTCTTTTTAAAAATATTTTATTTCTTTATTTTTAGAGAGAGAGGAAAGGAGGGAGAAAGAGAGGGAGAGAAACATCAATGTATGGTTGCGTCTCATATGGCCCCCACTGCGGACCTGGCCTGCAACCCAGGCATGTGCCCTGACTGGGAATCAAACCGCGACCATTCGGTTCACAGCCCACCCTCAATCCACTGAGCCACACCAGCCAGGGCATGTCATCTTATTAATTTTTAAATTTGTTTCATCACCTTTCCTTTCTTTCATCCTTCCTCCTTCCCTTCTTTCCTCCCTTCCTTCCTTTCTTTTTCTGAACAGGTTTATTACCCACACAGGGGATAGGACTCGGTACTTCTTGGATGCTGCCTCCCTCATGGCTGCAAGAACGTTGTTCAGCTCCTCCCTCTTCCTCTAGGCACAGGTGTGTGTCCCCGTCCTTTTCTTGATGAACTTCAGTGCCGTTGTTCTCAGAGACCTTGAGCAGCTCCATGTCACGCCACTCATGGTGGGCAAAGCCACACACTTCTGGGATCATTTCCCGCTAAAAGTTGGTGCACTTGGTAAAGCTCCTGCGGCAACTGTGCCTTGGCTTGCTCACTTTCTTGGTCACATTGTGGCCTTGCTGAGGTGACGGCCATGGAGTGACAGAGAGCTGCGGCTGCTTCTCCTCAATGGCTGCTGGGCCAAAGGACTGTTTCATTACTTTTCTAGACTTTTTTCTCCTTTTCCTCGGAGCACTTAAATTAATCAAGAATATTTATTTTCATATCCTATTATAATCCCAAAATTGGCTTATTGGTCATAAATCTTTGCTTTTTAGGGTGGATATAAACCCATTGCATGGCATTCTACATTCAAATAGTATAAGACCACTTTATAGGTAGTGGGCCATGATAAAAGGCGGTACCTGTCCTTGAGTCAACATGGACTCCAGGTGACCCTCTGAATGGGTTACACCCACAATGTCCCGTCCTCAACAGCCCTGCTCAGCTCCTGCAGACTGATGTCTGCAGTAATATATTTTTATGTCTCTCTTTCCACCTTTTGTGCTGTGGTTGTACATCTTACCTTTATTTATGTTGTAACTCCCCCAATATATTATTATTGTATTTGCTTTACATAATCAGTTATTATTTAAAGGCACTAAAGTAAAAAATATTTTTATTTGCACTCTGACAGGTGTGGCTCAGTTTCTGCAAAGGGAAAGGTTGCTGTTCAATTCCCAGTCAGGGCAGATGCATAGGCTGTGGTTCTGTCCCTGGTTGGGGGTGTGTACGAGAGGCAACGGATCCATGTATCTCTCTCACATTGATGTTTCTCTCCCTCTGTTTCTCCCTCCCTTTCCCTCACTCTGAAAATAAATAACTAAAATATTTAAAAATATATATTTTATGTGTGCACATATTTATTATTTCCAGGATTTTATACATTCCTTTCCATAGATGCAAGTTTCATCTGATAACACTTATTTCTGTATAAATAATTTTAACATTTCTAATATGGCAAGTCTTCTAGCAGTTCACTCAGTTTTTTTTTTTGTTTAAATGTATTCCCTTTATTTTGAAAGGTATGTTTACCAGTTATGAAATGCTAAGTTGAGAGTTTTGCTTTATAAACAGGTAAGGGCATCTTCCACATTGTAATTTGCTTAGACTCTTCTCACAAGAAACCTGTGATGGCTCCTGTCTCTGTCTCCACACCTAAAGTGGCTCCTTTTTTCTCCAGGTTGGCTTTCCATTTTTTCTTATGATATGTCTCAGACTGGTTTTCTTTGTGTCCACCATTTATTGTGATTTATTGGACTTTGTAGATCTATATGTTATGCTTTTCAAAAAAAGCCTGGACATTTCTGGCAATTGTTTCTTTAAATGGTACTTTCTTTTCAACCTTTAATCTCACCCTCGATTTGGAATCCAGTCACACGATATTAGGCTATCCCAATGTTATTGAGGCTTTGTTTATTACGTTCACTCTTTTTTTCTTTGTGTGACTGAATTTGGAATTTGGAATTTCTATTACAGTATCTTTAAGTTCAATGTTATTTTATGAAGTTTGGAGAAAATATTTATGGCTGTGGGTTGGACAAAGATTTCTTAGATGCAACAACAAAGAATGATTAACAAAAGAACAAGCAGAATAGAGACAGGCTAATAGTTTGGGGGAAAGGAGGCTAGGGCTGTGGAGGGATTGAGGAAAGAATGAAGTGAAGGAAGGAAGGAAGGAAGGAAGGAAGGAAGGAAGGAAGGAAGGAAGGAAGGAAGGAAGGAAGGAAGGAAAGGAGGAAGGAAGGAAATCACAGACTTGGACAACAGAGTAGTAATTGCATGGTGGATAGGGTGGGTGGAGGTGGAAGAGATTCTATGGTGGGGATAAAGGGTGATGGAAAAATAAAATAAATAACAAATAAAAAAACAAATAGAAAAACTATACTGCATAACATTTTGAAAGCTTAATTTCATAAGACAGTGTAAAGTTAATACAAATATAAATCACAGGCTGGGAGTTCAATATTTTCAGATTATATATTTAATAAAGTACCAATAAAGAATATTCAAAATTCAACAATAAGAAAACAAATAACACAATTTAAAAATGATCGAAGTATTTGAACAAAAACTTTATCAAAGGCCTGTATGGATTGAAAACAAGCATATCAAAAGGTAGACATCACTACTTATTAGGGAATTACAAATTAAAATCACAATAAGATATTATTACACAGAGTAAAAATCTTAAGTTAAGAAAATTGACCATATTAAGCGCTGATAAGAACTTGAAAGAACTGGAGCTCTTATACTCTGCAGGTAGGAATGCAAAATATTACAAGGTTTTTGGAAAAAGTTTGGCAACTTCTTATACAGTAGCACATTAGACTCCTGCCTGAGTTAGTCATTCCACTCCCAGGTATTTACCCAAGCGCAATAAAAACATACCTGTACAGAGGCTGTATTTTATTTTATTCTTTAGAGAGAGAGGAAGAGAGGGAGAAAGAGAGTGAGAGAAACATCAATGTGTGTTTATGTCTCACTTGCGCCCCCACCGGGGACCTAGCCAGCAATCCAGGCATGTGACCCAGACTCAGAATGGAACCCGCGACCCTTTAGGTTTTCAGGCCTGCACCCAATCCACTGAGCCACACTAGCCAGGGGTGTACAAAGGTTTTAACAGACTGTTTATAGCAGTCTTATTTGTAGCGGTGAGAAACTGGAATAACTCAGATATTTGTCAACATGCAAATGGATAAACTGTGCTATTGTTAGGTAGCAGCTAGGAATGAGTGGCCAGAGGGGAAATAAAGGCAGGGCCCTCGCCATCACAATCTAACAAAAAAGGCGGCTAGAAGCAAAAGGAAAACATCTCATCAATTATAACTCAGCAGTCCTGAGCTTAGGTTGATCAGATTGCCAGGTGCCCTGAAGATTATGAGCAAATAGCACGAGAGGAGGGGAGAATCCTTGAGGCTGTGCTGAGAAAAGGGGCTTCTGCAACAATCTTACTAAGATTGCCAGGTGTTGCCGGGTGTTCTGGACATCACAAGTGGGAACTGCACAGGAGAAAGGCTTATGCTGGGAAAGGAGGCCTCTGTAACAATTTCACTAAGACAAAGAGTCTTTATTAACTGAGAAAGGAAGCCTTTGTAGCTATTCATTGTTCCCGAGATGTAGAAGGAGAAGAAGGAAGGGTACCTCTGGAGGCTGGCTGAGGTATATATCCCCTGAACCTCAATAGCTGGCATGCTTAGATTAGCTAAGTACCCAATTGTAACTTTGGCTCAAGTATATAGAGCAAACTTACTAACAACTTTCTTAGCTTTGTGCTTGTATGTGTTTCTGAAACACAGTTGCTATCTCATTTCCACTATACGTTTTGTCACTCCCTTGTGGTGAGACAGGAAACGAGATAGGGAAGAAAGGCCTCCTGACTTGGGTCTCTCTCTCCCCATCCATAACACTGTTATCTATATAATAAAATAGTACTCAGAATAAAATCAATTGAAATATTGATATACATGTCAATATGGAACAGTCTCAAAGTGTAATCACGACAAATGAAAGAAGCCATACAAAAAAGAAACATTGTATAATTTTATTTATGTAATAATCTAGAGAGTGCAGATTAATCTATTGTGTCAGAAAGCTGCATCTGTTCTCCTGGGGCAGGAAACACGGAATGCTGGTGGAAGGGGAAACGGAAAGAGGAGAATATGAAGGCAGACAAGGAACCGTATAGGTGTGTTGGGTATTACATTATCTTGATTGTTGTATTATTTTGCATGAGAACACATTACATTTGCCAAAACTTTTCAAATTTTATAATTTAAAAATGTGTATTTTATTGTATGTTTGTTATACCTCAATAAAGTTGTTTTTAAAAGATGGCAGTGATATGCTGAGTTTAATGTGGCTGATATAAAAGATCTTCAGAAATGATGAGTATTCATTTGATTAGTTAACATACCTTCACTTGATTAGTCATCGTAAATGTAACATGAGTGGCTTTAAAGGGGTAGGTCAGGTGGGAAGCTGGATGGAAGAACATCCGTAGGGAATTCCCATTAGAAGTTCCCAGGTGGATAAACGAATAGAGATCAGACAGTAGTAGAAAAAGTGAAGCCAAGGAAGCGTGGCTCACATGACTGCTCTACTTTGAGATTAGCATCCCTAAATGTAGCTCACAATGCAGCTCTCTTTCATTAGAGAGATGTAGAAATAGAAATATAGAGTATTTTGTCGTGCAAGGATGCTAAAGCATATACACGGTATTTGAAGTAGCATTTGCAAAGTATTAAAAATGTTTTAAATTTGTATTTGGAAATGTATGAATTTTTATTCAGCTGGATCAGATGATGTGGGCACTAATGAAGGCACTGTAATTTGTTGAAGCGCATAATTAATACATTTTGTTGATCAATTTAATTTTTTAATCAGATAGTCATGTAGATAAAGCTCTGCTGAGCCTGCCAGATTATGGCCTTGTAATGTGAAGAATAAAATTGCACTTGAACTGAATAACTAGAAGTGGTTGGCAATTGACAAATCAATGTAAATTTTGCTCTCCATTTAATATCTAATATAATTATAAATAATAATGAAAAATAACTTCCAGCATACTCTTCCTACATTTAAACAATATTCATCTCAAATGCAGTTTCTTTAATTTTGATAGCAGGAAAAACTGCCAATTAAATAATACACACACAAAAATGTATCTTTCATTAGTTATGATATAAAAACTTCCTTTTTGGTTTGAATACATTTTAAATCACCTGAAAACTTTTTCAATTTTATAAATCTTATTTCCAATCATTTGTGATGACCCACATAAATAGTACTTAACACACAAAAAATGGCATCTGTGAAGAAATGGCTAAAAATAATAATACTCAACAAGCTAATTTCCAATAACAATAACTTCTTAGTTTTTACATTACTGCCTAATTATATTTTCCCCTAAATCTACTGTGATTCATAGAAATAAACAAAAATTTGAGATGCTGAGACTCAGTTTCTTAATGAATCTTACTTAAAAATATTCCCATATATAGCTAATGAAATGTCAAAAGTAGTTCAGAGATCATGTATTTTTTTTCAGTTGATCTAGGAAAATATCATTATATATTATTTAATGTATTATGAATTTTAAATTAAGCATTTGGAGACTATAGATTTGCATGCTTGTAGGCAGCTTAAAACTTCTCCAGTGTTAGTGAGTATGTTCTTTGAATTTTCTGGTTGCACCCTTCAGCTTACCGTACAGCACCTAAAATGGTCAATAACAAATGAAAGAAATGCATCTTCCTACAAAACCATGGGGAAAGAGCATAAAACACAGCAAGTGTTGTTAAAAAACCTAAATACCATACAATTCATCAAATTCATTTTTTCATAAACCTTTTAATCACTAAAGATGTGCTGAAATTACTTTCTAGAGGGCTCAGATGATTTCAAATCCAGTTTCCTTGGTGGGTCATTCCTGATGTTTATGGGTCTCTCTATGAGGAAATGTTTCTTGACATCTGTTTTACATGCTTTTGAAACCCATTTGTGGCACATTGGTTTGCTGATGGTGGAAACAGAAACTATCAACTTGAGTACATAATGCTTTTCAGAAATACTGTTATGAAAAACTGATGTGCTCTTCCTGCTTTCAAGCTTCATTTCTTAAAGTAACTTTTCCTTCTATTTCTCATTGTTTATTCCTCCTTGCTGCCTATTTGTGTAAGTCAGCAACTTTCAAACTTTGTCATCTCATGGCACACATGAACTAATTTTGAAAATTCTGCGGCACACAAAAAATATATATTTTGCTGATCTGACAAAAAAAGAATAATTCCAATTCATTCACATCAGATGGCTATTGTGTTATAGTTTGTCATTTTTTAAATTTGATAATCTAAAGGAAAAGAGGCCAGTGCCCATGACTAAATAGTCAAAGATTGCATGTTTTAATAATTCTTGCAGCACACGGTTTGAAAATTGTTGCTACAAGTGAATAATCCTTACTCTTGCGTAAAGCCAATCTTTTCTGCCAGGACTGAATTTTATCTTCCCCTATATCTTCTGAAAGATATCATTAAATCAAGTTTTCCTTCTCTCTCTTAGAATACCTGACACATGTTTTTCTCTCTTTTCTTGACTATTTTCATTGATGAAGAAACATGTTTTTATTTCTATAATTTTAGTAACAACAGCAACAATCTCATTTGACCTAACTTGCCCTGGTTTTTAAAGCTCTACTTTATATTTTTCCTTTGCCACCAAAGTTGTGAAAAAAGTTTTCTGTATCTTTCTGCGGTTGTGGTTTTATTTCCTTAAATCCATCCAAACACAGATTTGCAAACATCGACCTAAATAAGGGAATTGTTTTAAACAGTGTCAACAATGGCCTCCAAACTGCCTAATCTGGTGATGAATACCATTTTTTATCTTATAATATTTATCATACCATCAGCATTTGGCTCTTTTTTAGCTGGTGTGGTTAAAACCTCATCTCAGTTGTTTTGTTATAAAATCAGCCTCTCCTACTGAGTCTCTGATGTGAGTTCCCCTCTTTTCCCTTGATCTATGTGTTTGCATGTCACGTTCATTACCCCTAGCTCCTCTTTTTTCTCTATGATTTTCGGATACAGATGATCGCATTCAGTTCTGTGGGTTTAAAAGCCACCCTTAGCATGAAGATTTATATCTCTCTTTTTGGAACAGATCCTGTCCTGAAGTCCAGATTATTATATTAATATCTAGTTGCCTGCTTGATATAATACTTGAAGTTTAATAATATCTGACACTGATCATGTCCAAAAGGGAACTTCTATTTTTAGAAGTTCAAACCTCAATCTGTTGTAACCTCAATCTGTTGTAACCCCAGTTTCATCCTATCTCATGTGATGGCATTTTCTAAATTTCCAGTTATACAAACCAATCACTGACACTTCTCTCTTACAACCCACATCCAATTTAGTCACAAATCCCCGTGTGCATTATCTTCCATATATATATTTATATATAGGATCTAGCCATTTCCTGTCATCAGCACTGCTACCACACCACCTCAACTTGATTACAGAGACATTGCCCTTACAGGTCTTCTTACTCCCCCTCCTACTTTCTACAGTATCTTCTCAACATTGCATTGAAAGGGGTTCTTTAAACTTAAAAATTTGATCATACCATTCCTGTACTCTAGGAGTAGTAGTTGGCTAGTTATATCTCAGAGACCAAATTGGATATTTGTTTTGGGGGAAAAAAAAGCTTTATTGAAACACAGTCATGACTATTCATTTATATATTTTTCTATTATTACTTTTATGCCATAACTGCAGAGATGAACAGTTGTGAGAGAGACTTTGTAAGCTGTAAGTGCCAAAAATACTTACTATTGGGCCTTTCACAGAAGAAGTTTCTGAATCCTGCTCCACTGGAAACTTGGGGTACCCACTCCCCATTCACTCAGTCATGCTAAATGCTCCAAACATTTAAATGGTCTAGAAGGCCTTTCATTACTTGACTCTCCATTACCTCTCTGATGTTCCAGACAAACTTGTCTTCACATTGCTCCCCTTTAGAATTTTTGCATTGTATATCTACTTTGTCTGAACTAATTTTTCTTTGGATGATCCTTGACTTAAATCCCTGAATTCTTTCCGGTCTTTGCTCAATTGTTAAATTAATGTGGGCTACCTTGGACTTTCATTAATTTGCAAATAACCCCATCAGCATTATATCCTCAATTTCTTGATTCCCTTTTGTTGATCTATCATTTCCATAGCATTTAGATTCTAAAAATTATTATTTGTAATGTGGTTCAACCTCTCAATAATAAAATGTAAGCTCAACTCTACCAAGATTTGGTTTACTGGACCATTCCATAAACCTAAAATAGTTTTGGATGCAAAGTTGGTGCTCAATGATACTTACCTGATAAAGTTAGGAATCTTGTGTTTTGAATGGCCAGTAAACTGGTATGGACCAGATATATGAGTAGATAAATGGATGTGTGCATTTATGAATGAAAAAAGAAAGAGTTTCACAATTGAGACCTGATGACATATAATGAAAGATAAAAACAGTGAGAAAATTTAATTTTTGTTATATAGTTAATTGAATTTTCAAATAAATAATAATTGAACATTAAAATTATTATATCTAATAAGTACAAAATACCAGTTGAGTTTTTACATAGTAAATACAATAGGCCCTGGTCAGGTAGGTCAGTTGGTTTGGAGCAGCACTGTGATATGCCAAGGTAGCAGCTTTGATCCCTGGTCAGGGCACGTGAAAGAACCAAACAATAAGTACATAAATAAGTGGAACAAGAAATTGATGTTTCTCCTTCCTTCCTCTCTCTCTTTAAGATCAGTAAAAATGTCAATAGTAATTACAATAAATATTATGTAATTTTGCAAAAATTTTAGATTGAATTAAAACACAGAGAATTGAAATAAAAAATGCTATTGAATGTTTGGGAAATTTAACCTAATGTGTGTCAATCAGCATTTAAGACCTATGAACATGATAATCAAGGCAGAAATATTCATGTTTTTTCCAAGGACAAATTATATTTTCAATTCATAGACTGAAGTGAAGAGTATCTAAAGAAAAATATGCCATATGGGAAGGAAAAAACAGCTAGAATAGTATTCTGATAAAAAGAGAGATGAAAAAGTATATGAAAATAAATAAATACAGATGAACAAAGCAAACATAATTTAATGATTGCTAGGTGCTCAGATGGGACATATGTTTGGATTTAGTTTTACTTAATCTTAATAGAATGCCTAAGAGATAAACATTATTTTCTAAAATTGAAGCCATCCTCAGCACCCTGGGGATATTTTTCTCATTCTCCAGGCATTTGTTTCATTAATTGGCTCCACCATTCACTTAATCTCTCAGTATTAAAAGTTTAGGGTCATAGTTGACCTCATTCTCTGGCTTAATCCATATTTACTTAATCAAGCCCTATAATTTATATTAATATTTTTAATTTTAAACATACATTTTACTGATTATGCTATTATAGCTGTCCCATTTTTTTTTCTCCCTTCCATTCTCCTCCAGCCTGCACTCTCCCTCTCACCAGCATTCCTCCAACTTAGTTCATGTCCACGGGTTATACATACAAGTTCTTTGGCTTCTGCATTTTCCATACTGTTCTTCCCCTCCCCCTGTCTATTTTGTACCTACCACTTATGCTTCTTATTACTTGTACCTTTCACCCCATTCTCTCCTCACCCCTTCCCCACTGATACCCCTCCATGTGATCTCCATTTCCATGAGATTCTACTCCTCTTCTAAAGTTTGCTTAGTTTGTTTTTGTTTTTGTAAGTTTTTAGGTTCAGTTGTTGATAGTTGTGCATCTGTTGTCATTTTACTGTTCATAGTTTTGATCTTCTTTTTCTTAGATAAGTCCCTTTAACATTTCATATAATAAGGGCTTTGGGATGATGAACTCCTTTAAATTGACCTTATCTGGGAAGCACTTTATCTGCCCTCACATTCTAAATGATAGCTTTGCTGGATAGAGTAATCTTGGATATAGGTCCTTGCCTTTCATGATTTTGATAACTTCTTTCTAGCCCCTTCTTTCCTTTGAGTAATCAGCTGATAGTCTAATGGAAACTCCTTTGTAGGTAACTGTCTCCTCTTCTCTTGCTGCTTTTAAAATTCTCCCCTTATCTTTAATCTTGGGTAATGTAGTTATCATGTGCCTTGGTGTGTGCTTCCTTGGGTCCAGCTTCTTTGTGATTCTTTGAGCTTCCTGGGTTTTCAGGAAGTCTATTTCCTTTGCCTAATTAGGGAAGTTCTCCTTCATAATGTTTTCAAATTACTTTTCCATTTCTTGCTCTTTCTCTTCTCCTTCTGGAACCCCTGTGATTCGGATGTTGGAAGGTTTAAAGTTGTCTCAGAGGTTCCTAAGCCTCTCCTCATTTTTGGAATTCTTGTTTCTTTATCTTGTTCTGGTTGAATGTTTATTTCTTTCTTCTGCTCCAAGTTGTTGATTTGAGTCCCAGTTTCCTTCCCTTTACTGTTGGTTCTCTGTATATTTTCTTTTCTTTTATTTTGCTTAGTCTTTACTTCTTCCTCCATTTTGCAGCCATACTCATCCATTTTGGTGAACATCCTAATTATCAGTGTTTTGAACTCTGCATCTGATAGGTTAGCTATCTCTTCATCACTTAGGTCTATTTTTGGACCTTTGATCTATTCTTTCATTTGGGCGTGCGCATACACACACATGCGCGCATGCACGCACACACACACATATATATATTTGTTTTGCTTCAGCTGCATGTGACAAATCATTCTCAAATAGTGCTTCAAGTGTTCATGAATTCTCCTTAGATATATTTTAATTGTAACTTTATAATCTAAGTTAGCATCGTTTCTCATTTGCACTGCAGTAGATTATAATTTGACTTTTTCTACATCCACTCTTGCCCCCTCAAGATCATTCTCCCCATTGAACTTAGAGAGATACTTATAATTTATAAATATAATTATATTATTCCTTGTTCCAAAACACATCAATTGCTACTCTTTCTCTAGGAGAAAGATCTAAGCAAAAACCCCATGTGGATTTATTTTGGGCTTTGGAATGGCCGCTTCCTGCAATGACTTGGGTAAGCAACTCTAACTTTTCACATTCTAGCCATGCTCAATCTTTCCTCCTTTATTTCAGCCTCACAGGTATATTCCCACATGTAGCTCATTTTGTTCAAATTAGATGCTTCCTTTCTGTAACAACCTTTGTTTAGCTAAATCTTCTCAGCCTTTAGATTACAATTTAACTATTCTTTGGCCAAAGGTCAAAATGTTCCTACCATGTGACCCAAAGCAGCCTGCACATTTTAATAACCAATTCGTCTTTTAATTATTTGTTTTCCCAATTTTTCATGAGTTTACAATATCCATGATTTCATAGACTAAGTCTATCTTGTTCACTGCTCTCCCATCCCACTCCACTAATGCCTATAAAACTGCTTGTACTTAGCTTGTGGTAAATGAATGTGGCAAGAACAAATTGAATGCACTGGAAATTTTACATTTCTCTTATATTAGCTACAGTTTTATGAATATATATTTAGCATTCTTTTAATCCTATGATAAAGACTGTATTTATTATATTATATTAATTTACTTTTAATATACTCTTTATTATATTTTTCAATTACCATTTAGTTCCTTTAAGCTCCCCTCCTATTTGTATTACCATTGTGCACTTCAAATCTAACTTACAGACAACAAAATAATATAATTCAATAAAACTACCAAGACATATTGCCCCAAATTTCAATGTATTATTTATTATTTTTTACAAGCTAACACTAGGTTTATTGGTTATTGACCTTAACATTTTTATTAGATTTAGATTCAAAACTCAGCTACTGAACATAATTTTCTTGAGAATGCACACCCATGCTTAGGTACAGATTATATGAATGTACAAATCTAAATCACAAAATTGATAAAGACATGATAAAAACATCCAAACCTCTTTGATCTTCTAGCTTCTAGGACTCCTACTAGTTCTGCCTTCCTGCAAACAACAATATTAAAGGAGACCACTGGTTCATCTTAGTGTTCTTAACAATTCAGTTAGCTTGTCATATAACATTTTCATAGATTCAAAGGTGGCCACTGATGAAGAAACTAATGAAAATTCCCCAGTACCCTATGTCGGCAGGTTTTGCTATAGGCTTTCTCAAATATTCAGTTCTCAAGTCAGATAGATCACAAAAACAATGTACATATAATGTGGAAATAATTGCCTAATGGGGAGAATATACATAGTACAGTACTTCTAGAGAATTATGGAAATGTAGGTTGGTTTTATAATATAAATATTATATAATTTTAAAAAATTAAATAAGTTAAGACAAAATCCCTGTGTCATTGTTAAATATACTTCAAAATGAAATTTTAGACTCTTACAGGGACTTTTAATTTTTCCATTGTATTTATTGTCAATAAGTATTAATTATTAGAATCAATTTATATATACAGGATATTTCTATTTTAATATATGTGCAAAGAAAAGGTTGATTACACAACCTATTTTAAATATTTTGAGAACTGAATGTATCAACTCATTACCATTGTTTAAGAAATGCTAAGTATATTTGCATCTCTCTGATGGTTAGTGATGTTGAGCATCTTCTCGTACATCTATGGGATATCTGTATGTCCTCCTTTGAAAAGTATCTATTCAGGTCTTTTGCCCATTTTTAATTGGATTATTTGTCTTCCTGCTGTGGAGTCATATGAGTTCTTTATATATATTGGAGATCAGACTCTTGTCTGATGTATCATTGGCAAGTATGTTTTTCCATTAAGTCGGTTCTCTTTTCATTTTGCTGATGTTTTCTTTTTTCTTTTTTTATTTTAACTGTTGTTATTTTATGGTTTTCTGTCTTTTACTCCCATCCCGGCCTTCTACCCCAGCCCTACCCCACCTCCCTCCCATTTCCACCCCCCCTAGTTTTTGTCCATGTGTCCTTTATACTTGTTGCTCTAAACCCTTCCCCTTTCCCCCTGAAATTCCCTCCTTTCTCTCCTCTGGTGACTGCCAGACTGTTCTCAATTTCAAAAAACTATGGTACATTTGCACAATGGAATTCTATGCAGCGGAAAGAAAGAAGGAACTCCTACCCTTTGCAACAGCATAGATGGAACTGGAGAATATTTTTCTAAGTGAAATAAGCCTGTCAGTGAAAGACAAGTACTACATGATCTCACTTATAAGAGGAATCTAATGAACAAAATAAACTAATGAATAAAATTGAAACATGGTAAAGAGTGCCAGTGACCAGAGGGGTGGGGGAAAGGGGATAATGGTGGAAATAAGGGAAAGAATTAATCAAAGGACACATATGAATGTCCCATGGACATGGACAACAGTGTGAGAATTAAATGTGGGAGTGGTGAGGGGTGGGATAGATACAGGAGAGCAAAGGAGGAAATAATTGGGACAGCTACAATAGCACAACAATAAAAAATTAACAAAATAAAAGAAATATTAAATATAGAACTCTAAATATCACCGTAATTTGCACATAATGTTCTTAGTAGTGCTAAATTTTATTTTTGACACTAAACTTTAGTTTACTATATTTTGCCACAATGGTATTTTAAGCTTGCCTTGGAAGAAATGTATCATGTTATTGAAAAGAAAAAATAAATGAATAATGTTATGCCTGCTTAGATGAGATGACAGTTTCAACAACTGGAGTGCTTGATTCACTTTTTTAATTTATTTGTTTCGCTGAGATAAATGAGTGTTAGTATAGCATTTCCAAACACCAGACAACAATTTAACAGCTTCAACTGAAATATGAATGAGAACACTTGATTAAGGACTGGATGAGAACTTGTTGAACATTATCCTTCATTCAAATAAATGTTTAATTAGAAAATAATCAAATATATGACCAAGTTTCAAATGTATTTATTAGTAAAAATATGATTATTTGAAATATTAAAACAACTCATTTTAGAGATCTAAAATCATACGAACAAAATTTGCATTATAATAATTTGCTTAATGTGCTAGTAAAAGGTGAAAAAATTCCTTATTGGATTTTCCAAAAATTTAAGACAATAGTGTGACTCTAGTTTATTTAGAAGCTAAAAGTACAAGAACATGCACTACAAAATGTATTATCCACAAACCTCTAGTTAGGCTTTGAATCCAGACAGCAACATTAAACCAACAAATTGTTGACTGATTGTTGGTACATTTCTGTAAATATATATGTATATATAAGTTGCAAGCAAATAATAATAACAAAAGACTTGATATAAAAGAGGCATACGCTCATAAATGGTATAGAAAAAACCTATAGAGGAGACCTATACCTCCACTTTCTTCTAGAGGTCATATATTTCTTCTATGCTTGAGTAGTTTAGTAAGTTTAGCTGGTAGTTTCTAAGAAAGTACAGCAACCACATGTCATCAACCAGATAATAGTCCTCTAATATATACATGTCATAATTTCTGAAATCTGTAGATATATTAACCTACATGGCAAAGGGAATGCTATAAGCTAAACTGTGTACCCTGCAATTGATATGTTGAAGTCCTAACCCCAGCACTTCAGAATGCGAGTATTTTTCAAACTAGAGGTGGTTAAGTTAAAGTAAACCAGTAACGGTGGACCCTAATCTAATCTGACTGGTCTCCTTGTAAGAAGAGGAAGGTTGGACAAACAGAGGACACCAACGATACAAGCACACCCGAAAGACCATTGAGGGACACAGTGAGAAGATGGACATCTGTAAACCAAGGAGGCCTCAGAAGAAACTGAACTTGCTGATACCTTGATCTTGACTTCTACACTTTGGAACTGGAGGAAATTAATTTCTGTTTTCTTCAGCAATCCAGTTTGGGGTATTCTATTAAGGCAGTCCAAACAAACTATGGTAGTATAAAGATTTTTGCAGTTAGTTAGATTACATTAAAGTTCTTGAGATAGAAAGATTATCCTGGATTACTTGGGTTGGCCCAATGTAATCCCATTGGTGCTCACAAGTGGAAAGGAGGAGGGGTGGAATCAGAGAGAAATGATGACAGAAGCCGACTAGATGCCACTAGTGATGCACTTTGAAGATGAAACGAAGGTCCATGGACCAAGGATCATAGGTAGCCTTGAGAAGTTGAAAGCAGCCAGGATGGATGTTTCCTAGTGAATGCTTCTAGAGTGAATACAGTTATACTGACACCTTGATTTTAGCCTCTAAGACTCATTTTAAACTTTGATCTTTAGAGCTGTAAAATGACGAATTTGTGTTGCTTTAAGCCACAAATTTGTAGTCGTTTATTACAGTAGCAATAGAAAACTAATATACCAAATATGTTAGTCTCCGTAACCTAAGAAAAATATTATAACAAAATAAAAAAAACAATTAATGTTTTATTAGGAACTGAACTTATTTAGTTGACACTTATTAGGGGATTTCCTCCATTGCTTGGATAGCCCTCTCTCCACCCCAAGGGTGAGGGAATCTGAAGCAGCACAGGGGTCTCTCCATAGGGCAAGGGGTGGGGGAGGGGGAGATGTGGGCTCTAGGGATCCAGGTTTCCTTCATAGCTAGGCGTTTCTCTCCCAAGGCCTAGGCATGGCTCCCCACTCTGGGACACTGGTATTTTAAAGTAGCCCAGCATGACCACTTTCCGTTGAAGAGATTTTCTGACATGCCTTGGGTCCCAGGGTCCCAGAGCATCATAAGTGCGTCCTTCCCTGCATGCAGGGGTGTGGGTGGTCCCACTCAGGGGTATGGGGTTCTTTTAGCAATTTGGTAGTGGGGGTAGGTCCTTCCTCACAGTGTGTGTGTTTGTTCCCTCTGTTTTGTGGCACCGGGTCCCCAAAGTTTTGCTGAAGGCTTTCACTCTAGCATATGGGGATGGGAGATACCCTTCAAAAATAGGAAGTTCCCTCTTAAGGGTGAAGACTTTGATCTTTGTTGGGCTGGAAACCCCCCTGGGCCAGTTCTCAAATAGCCTGGGGTTCCCCACTGAAGAATGCTAATGGCTGCCTTTGCAAAATGAAGGTTTCCAACAGTTAAGAATTCTAAGTAGGCTGGAAAGAAACTGTATGTTTTAGGTAATAGAAAGTATATGGTACGGAGATACATTTTTGAAAGAAGTAGGAAGAAAATAGGTTGTTCTAAAGTTGGTTATTTCTGAATGAATTAAAAAGTGGCAAACTAAAAGGGAATAGGAAAGTTGTAAGATGTTTATTAAAAGAAAGCTTGAGGAAATTTTACATATGGTTAAGTTGAATAAGATTGGAAAAAAAATTAAGTAAATGAATTTAAATCACAAAAGTAACCTAATAAAAAGAAAACATAAAAAGGGATCTAATTAATATTCAGGCACTATTTAGAGTATCCTATATTTTCCCGTAAAGAATGTGTCAGATCATATACTCAGTATTCATAAGCAGTCATATCATATTATTCATAAGTATACAGAGTTTCTTAGAAGTTACTTGAACATAATATCAGTAAGCTTTGTTGGCATTTTAACATTTTATAATATTATATTGATATCAAGAAAGGATTTTAAAATGTTTCAGTATAAGGTCATGATCATCATTTCTAGAAAAAAAAGACTGATAAAAAGGAGTAGCTTATGGGTTACACTTCTTGCTTTTTAAAACTCACCAATTTAGAAAAATAATTCCAAATATCAAAGAGTATTTGAACAATCTTATAAATTTTTGCTGATACTGGAAAAGAATGTTTTATTTCCTAGCCCCTGAATAATATATTTTAAAGTATTAAGTGGTCTACTTGACTAATTAATTTGCTAGATTATGTTGACATTGAATACAATCTACTTTACTTTACTGATATTCAGTATTTTCTAAGACATTTGATGATAATAATATTTTCGTAGGCTTATTTGCTGGGAACACAATAAACTGAACATCTCTGAATATTCTGTCTCTTGATAGTTATACACTTCATTTAAAAATAATTAATATTATTGAGTTATAATAATTCAGTAGGTATTCTCGAATATCTGCCATAATCCAGTGTCTGTGTTAAAAGCAGAAAGTAGTAATAATTAAAATATTTAAAGGGGGAGATTAAAAACAAGAAAATTGAGTACAGTAAACAAGTTTCAATATAATTTTATAGCATATATGCATAGAAGCAGAGTGCCCAATTCTAAGATTGATTTTAATGAATTTGCCAAGCTGTATAACCATAAAATAAATTCAAATTATCACTCCATTATAACACTTCAAGGAGGTAATAGATCTTAGGTAACTCTGTGTTAATTTTTTAAGAAAGTGTCAAACTCTTTTCCAAAGCACCTATACAATTACACACTCCCACAAATTAATGTTAAGAGAGTTATTTTTTCAAGTATCATCTGTTGTTATCAATTTTATTTATTATAGTCATGTAGAATGTAATATTTTTATAGTCATTCTGCGAAGAAAGGTATTTGAAATTTGCAAAAACTTAAAATAAAAGCATTGTGATGTTTTATTAATAGAAATTTACTAAAATATATCTAAAATAAAGATTATAATCAACATATGTTGCCATTAAATATTTTATATAGATGAAATAAATGTTTTATTGTTGTTTGGTCTTTGGGGTAATATAATTCATTAGTAAATTTGATATAGAAAAATTACATGTTGCCTTTAAAATGTTAGACATCTTTAAAATTACTTTTTACATTTTATTCTCACAGATTAAGAAAAAATGCATCTCATTTTAAAGAGGACATCATTATAAAATTTGGAAATCAATGATAGAAACACATTTCTATATTTATTCTCTTTTTCTCGATCATAATGGAAAATGAATATGTGTATATGAAATTATTTTAGCATGCAGCACCTTTGAGAAATGTCAAAGTGAGTGTTTAAACTATGTACAGCTGTCAAGGTTGTAATTTGCCATTTTTATATAAAACAATTTTCAAAATATATTGATGTTTTTAGTAGAAAAAGTTCAATTTTATCTCAAAATGTCCAATCTACCCATGGAGCAACTGACCTGCTCTCCATTTCAAAATTACGTTAAACTAGATGATGCTGCATTATCGTAATTACCTCAGTGTGATTACATGTTAGTGACTGGTGTTATGTTCCTGAAATTGTACAACCTTGTTCTGTGACTCAGGGCTAACCCCATTTCTGTACAAGTATCAGAATACAGCCCAGTGTTAAATTTATCAAGATAGATATAGAACACTAATGGGAAGAACATTTTTTGTCAGTGAATTTTAAAAAGCATAATCTCTAGTTGCTAGCATAAAAAGCAAAATCAGCTCAAAGATGGGCTGATTTTACATGAGAATTTATTTCCATTTTGAAAAACAGAAGAAAATTATGAACCCATAGCTTTAAAAATATTCTAATCTGCTTTTCCATGTTTCAACTACAATATTGGCAGGATTATTTTTAGCACTGACCGAAGGAGCATGCTCTGAAGCTTAAGGTTAAATAAAAGCCCTTAGGAAAGTGTGCCCTATAACACTGTGAGATTTGGAAACACACTCTGGAACTCCACACACCTAGTAAGGCTGCCTTCTGTTCCCATTAGGACAGAATTGAGATAAGAGCTTAAACTCTTGTTATTGATGTTAAGAATGAGGTTGAGAGTGCTAATGAGAAAAACCTAAAACTTCTTTATAAATTCATTGTAACCGTAGAGCCCGAATTTGAAGTAGGCTCTGCCATTTACTAGCTGTATAATTTTAAAGAAGTTAACACTTTGATTCCCTACTTTGTAAAAAAAAGTGGATTGAAAATTATATTATGAGGATTTAATGAGTTAATATACACACATAAAGAATTTAGAAGAAAAAGTGACACATAGTCACTAGTGTTATATAAAATGCCGGATAAGAAAACAATTCTGAGATGTCCTGAATTAAATTACAGCAGGCCGGAAGGTAAGAGAAAGAGACAAGAATAATTAGCCAGTTGTCAGCTGCAGGCCAGATAAAGGCTGCTCTCATTCCTGAATGTGTGTTGGAACTTTGAATCAACTTTTGTTTCAACCATGGGAGGCTGGAACACACTGCCTATGCATAAACTTTTATCATGGTTGCGCAATACTAATCTAAAGTGTGGTGGTAAATATTTCTTCCACGTGGACTGCATACTCATCCTTAGAACTGCTTTGGCCTCACCTTTCTCCATGCCCCTTTTCTGTAGCTAACAAAAATTCTTTTCAAACACAAGTTACACATTTCTTCTCCAAAACATGAAGTGTGAAAGGACCTATCAACTCCAGGACGGTGGGCATGTTGCCTTCTCTACTTAGCCCTGCTGCTGGTGGTGTAGACTTCATGTCCCTGGGCCTCGTCCTTCCGACTAGCATTTGGCTCAGTGCATACTTTCCTTCAGCCTTGAATGCTTCTTTCTGTAATGCTTCTTTGTTATGCCCTGTATAGTTTATTACTAGTAAGGACACAATATTGGTGATAGAGTAATATAAAGATAGGTGAAACAGCCCTGGCTGGTGTGGCTCAGTGGATTGAGTGCTGGCCTGCGAACCAAAGGTTCAACCAGTTAGATTCCCAGTCAGGGCACATGCCTGGGTTATGGGCCAGGTCTCCAGTTGGGGGAGTATGAGAGGCAACCACACTTTGATGTTTTTCTCCCTCGCTTTATCCCTCCCTTCCCTTCTGTCTAAAAATAAATGAATAGAATCTTTAAAAAAAGAAAAAAAAAAAGAAAGAAAGTAGGGCCTTATCAGTAAATCAATGACCACAGCTAGATATTCTATGTTCTCCAAATGCAAACTTTTAATTGTCTTCACTATGTCAACAAGTATGGCAAGGTACCACATGGCCTGTATAAATATTCCAGACTGGTGAAATTATAGACTGATCCAAAATTCTCTGGGCATTATCTCTACTAATTGGAAAAGTGTTTACTGAAGAGTTTGAAAAATATTTCTTCCAGAAGATTTTTAGATATGCACATTGAAATTAACTCTGAAAACTATTCTTGATATTAGTGCAATGACAAGTAATATTTATCTTCATTTCATAGTTAAACTTATTGAACATTAGATAAGTAGAAGTATTCAAAAAAAAACAACATAGAATTTAAAAATCTCACTCTACTCAGAACTCCTTATCAGAATCATTAAGCAATTGTTCACATTTTCATATACAATATCATATTGTGATTCTTTTTACTCTTTTGGATCTTTTTATATTGATTCCCCATAAGCATTTTCTGTGATAAGGCAAAATATATCATAGCCTTATGGGTATTTATTAAAATTGAAAAAAAATCATACATGATAGTGAAAGAGAAATAATATTTTAATACTAATGGATAAAATTTGTGATTATCAGGAAAAGTGTCTGAAGCTAACATCTTTTTTTGTGAATTTATATACTATGTAAGGAAAAAGATAAATTAAAAATAGAAGACTAATTCTTGCTGTTGAAAATAAAGAGACTTCTCCCTCTTTTTTCTTAGCATTTATTTTAGAAAACTTGTAATTCATTGCTTCATCTTTCTGAGATGTATTAAAAACCTTTTAGAAACTATGAAAGACATTTGATAGCTTTGTGACTCAGGAAGGTCTTTCTCAAGGACTCAGGTCCCATCTCTTTGAAAGGGAACATCAGGGAAGATAGCACCTCCTCTCCCAGCTTCTGTAGACGGGTAGGAGCCTAGGACCTCTTATTCCAATTTGCAAACTACCCCTCTCATTAAGATGGGGGTTTATTCATCTTTTGTGTATAGACCATTACTGTGGGAACTTGGATGATTTGCACCTGACAAATGGTATTGTCAAGTGCTCTCATCCAATATCTAACCACCCATCGCTTATTGGAGAATATATGTGTAACTGATTGTATCTGCTTGGTGGTATAAAAGGGTGTGATTTCTTTTTCTCTTTACAATCCCTTAGTATATTGCCTGGGATGCACACTAGAATCTGCTTTAATTCTCATTCAATAAATAAAACCATTGTTTTTCCTCTACTACTTAGGTGGAAAGGATTTCTAGGTAGGGAGAAGATAGAGTTTTTAATTACATTCCCCTATGTATGTCTGTTTCTCTGCATCTCTGCATCCACCCATCTATCTATCTACCTACCTATCTATCATCTTTTAATCTTAGTGGGCCAATGAGAAGATTACATGTTAACTTCTTTAGAGAAAAACGATATAGTGAAAAGGACATTAAATGATACAGGGAAAGCCTTGTCCCACAATTAAACTCAGTTTGCATTGGCTTAACTTGTCTATGAATAAAATTTCAATGATATATTAATGCGAGCCTCACTAATTACCAACATTGTTTTCAAGGACAAAGTGATAATTATAAACTAGAATCTAATAATGTTTAATTATAGTTGCATTAGTACTATTCTTGCTATGACTTGCTCATCCTAAAAATTATGCTTAATGCCAAGACTATCACTGGATTCATAAAATTAAATTTGTTTTTCTTCATAAATATCTATTCTTTACTCATGGCAACATGACTTAACTTTAGAAATCTGTAGATCTAGAGACAAAAAAAAATTATGTTTCTTCACTGTTAGGGTTTTCTGAGCAGTTCTTACTGAAACTTGTTACCTGTGCTAAAAGCAAGCTTTGGGAGATAATTTATAACTGATTACCTAGTGGGAAAATGCCAAAGGTATTATCTCCCCAAAGATACATATTTACATTCCATTGAGTGATGAGGACCTGGTTATATCCTGGAGTTGCCAATTTGATAGTTCTAATCCTATTTTTTCCATTCAAGAGATTTATTTATATAACAAAGACATAGAGTAAGAAAACAACAATCCTTGCAGTTATATATCAAAGGAAACATTCTTATATGGGTGGGGGGAGAGACAACTGCTTCTTTCTCTATGTGTGCAGAGGAAAATCATTTTGGTGTGGCTTCTTACATATAATGCAGAACCTGTATGTGTAGGGCAATATCTGGATTCCATCATGTCATACCAGAAGTAAGAATCGAACCACAGGGGACCCATAGAGATATCATTGCTCTAAGAAAACAGGATCAATCTGTTCTGTTCTAGAAACCTTGTGTATTTGTTCAGGATAATTTTAATATAAATACTGAAAACTTAAAATCCCATGAATGTGATTTATGCTCATTCTATGAATATATTTGAATTTATGTTTTAATTTGAGTAAGTCTACAGATGTTTTAAACATCAATGCCAAAAATAGGTGTAATGATTGTGATTGAAACAAATAAGGAATTACAGTAATATTTTCACAATGTATTTGTGAAAGTTATATTGTATAATGATAAGCATGAAAACCTAACACCAAAGCATTTTAAAAGTCACAGGAGGTTTTCAATTATTTATATGTTTTAATTTTCATTCTTAACTACACACACCTAACAGGGAGCAAGAAGAAAGCTTAGAAAGACATGAAGGATGTAGTTGAGCTTTTAAGCATTAAACAATAAAAAAGTATAGTGTTCCTCCTGCCTTACATCTACTTCATTGATTTAATTAACTTGAACATAAATGTTTTCATTAATACTACTTCCAAATACTTTCATCTCTGTTGTTTGAAGATGATATTTGCTACATGTGCATGAAGGTGTGACTACAATATCATAGTGCAATTCCTGCTTTGAAATTTCTGAGGCCAAAAATATACATTTTTGATTAACAGAATAATTTGTGATGTGAATCTTTCATTTTTCTTTCTCTCTGTGCTGTACCACTGCAGAGGGCTTTATTTTCATTACCCTCGGGAGGAGATTCAATGGTCAGGAACTATAAGGGGCTTATCAAACATTTTATTTTTTTCTTCTAAAAATATATGTAATTAGAGACATTTGAAAGGTATAGTTTTCTTTTTTGCACCAGTTGAGGGCCTAGATTTCAGTTTCAGTGGGGTTTGCCTTGTTTTCCCCCTCAGCATGACACTGGTTCATCATAGTCTTAGTGCTTGTCAGGTGGCTGGTCCAGAGAGTCCAAAGAAGTGTGTGTGTGTGTGTGTGTGGGGGGGGTGGTGGTGGTGAGGAGTAGAATAGGGTATTCTATCAGAACACCTTAAATCCTGCCTTTCTTTGTGTAGCTTCTCCAGCCCCTCAATCTTCTTTGTTTCTCTTCTTTCTAATATTTTGTCATTCTCCCCAGGAGACAGAGGAGGGTGGAGGCCGAGCCTTCCAACCTCATGTGGCCCCAGACAGCTAATTTTTACTCTGTACCTGGACACTCTGCCATGATGGATTTCTACACTGATGAGTTAAATCTCATTATCTGGAATGCTCTGGATACCCTCAATAAACAAATTTTGACAGGTCTTATTACTACTTATTTTACTTGTGTGCAAGTTTAATTTGCATACAGTAATTTGCACAAACCTTAAATATGCAACTCAATAATGTTTTACATATCTGTACAGACCACAAACCTCCACTTATATCAATATTAAACAGTACCACAACTGCAGATAATTGCCACATTCCCTATTCCAATCAATAGTCCCATCCTATACTAAACTCAGGATAATAACTATTTTGACTCTGTCATGATGGCTTAATGTTGAATTAAATTTAAGGTCTTTCCCTTAGTCACCTCACAATGCAGGTCACTTCTTAAAATACCCTCATACAAGACAGCAAGTTATTCCTCTTAAGAAAGTATAGCAACTAAAAATATGACCTACTTACAATGACATTTGGTTATCCATTTTTACCAAAGATGGCTGACTATCCAGTTTCCTTGTAAAGATACATTATTAAAGATTTTATTTTATTTTATTTTTTTAGAGAGAAGGAAAGAGAGGGAAAAAGAAAGGCAGAGAAACATCAATGTGTGGCTGCCTCTTGCATGCCCCAGGCATATGCCGTGACTGGGAATCAAACTGCCGACCCCTTGGTTTGCAGGCTGGCATTCAATCCACCGTGCCACACCAACTGGAGCAAGATTTCTTAATAGAGAGTCTCAAGCCATGCACAGTGAAGTGCCAATGAAATGACATTTTCAAGTGTTCAGTGAATGAGAAAGCAAAAGTTAACAGACCAAATAAAAAACAACAACAACATAAGTCAAAACAGACATCATGCAGAAAATGTGGAATATAAATTAAAAATTAACTTCAGAAAATAGTCTATTACCCACAGATATATCATAACATGCAATAAATATATGATACAAAAATAGAATGCTATGACAAAAAAGGATAGTAAGAAGAATAATATGATTACATACATATAAAACACTGAGAAAGGTATTAGGCAAAGATAACAAAATCTTCCAGAGAATGGAAAGAAAAGATAGAGAAAAACAGTTGTTAGAAAGATACATTGATGCAGGGATTTCACATCTGACAACACATAAAACTATGAGTAATAATTAATTAAAAAACATAATATGTAAAAATGACCAGTACTGGGGCCTGAGTGCCCAGCCCAATAAATCTGGCAAAATCTACACTGAGTAACATTAGTGTGTATTTTTAGAGACTAAGAAATAAAGAAAGGATCTCAAAAGCTTTTTGAGAAAAAAAGGGAGATAGGCAAAAAAAGTAATTTTGGAGAAAGACTGTATACAAAAGCATTGATACAGAATGGTGTGAGAAGTTAAAATATAAGGGAAATACTACTTCTTAAAATTCTATATGTGACAGATAGATGCTTGTAACTTACGTTTCAGTTGGAAACTATTCAGAAATGCAGTAATAAGAGGGTCTTGTTGGCTGAGGGATACTGCCATGCTCTCTGTGTACATTTGCATGTTTGCATGCTGTTTTGTTTTTTGTCTAAAGAAGGGAGATATGCAAAGATGTTTTTGGATTTACTGAAAAATATAATAGAAAATATGACATTGTTGATATTGCAGACTGGGAAAGATGACATATTGCACACCCCCAGTAATTTAACATTTTACAAAATCAGTTTGGATTTGATTAAAATATTTTATTCCAGTTTTATTTATTTAATATTCATGATTATTACCTTTTAAGTACTTCTCACTTAAATATATATAAATTATTTTCAAATATATTCATCCAAATCAATATTAGAGAATATTCATACAGGATCTATGTAAGAACAAATAGTTATTTTTTAAAAATTAAGAATATATAAAAATACACGATACGGATGCTTATTTTTTGTTCCATCTTAATTATCATTAAACATTCATTTCTAAGAAATATATTGAGCTAAGCAACTACTAAAGTTCTAACTTGGAAGAAGATTCTTTATTCATAATGCATGAGAGAAATCAAATACATCATTAAATGCTTTTGTATGGGTTGGCAAGTTTAAGAACTTTTTAAGGCATAGATTCCATGTGCCAAATATTTGTGGCAAAATATAACCTTTAAGCTATTTATGGAGACTACAAATAATTCTCATGAAAACAACTATATCTGAACTACTACCACAAATTTTGTTCTGCAGTTACTTGTCTTTTTCAATTTCCTCTGCTTCAACTCCCAAAGGAAACTGTTATTTTCATATTCTTACCTGTTTGCTACAATTCAAAACAAGTTGATGGTAAATCAGCGAGCAGAGCAATTCTCTAGCAGATCAAAGATAAAACACTAGGCGTGGAGTGCACTGACAATCCTGTTTGGTGCCTTTCCTGTTTCATCATCAGAAAGACCTATCATCACTAAAGACAGACATAACCCAGTGAAAACTTCATTGGGCTTGACATTCAAAGGACCTGGGTTGCAGACCTGCTTGTCCTTCCCTGTGTGAACTGGATCAACTCACTGATGATTTATGAAACTCTTTGCTTTTTATATAAAACTTGAATGATGTTGAGTCGAACTATATGAAATTGTCTATTATTGACCATTTTTGACCTACAAGAACAATAATTTCAGATGATTCATTCTTACAGAAGTTACCTTACTCTGTTGCTCTGTATACAAAATCAGAAAATAAATAGAAAAAAGTTTGATAAAATGCCATCATGTGTGACCAGTAAGTTAGTCTATTTGAAAATATTCTATTTAAATTTAAGCAATATTGTCAGCATCACAATTCTGGTTGAAGACTTTTGGTCCAAAGTCAAAGATAAGACATCAATAAATTAATAATATATTCCTGTGTTAAATTATCGCTATTAAACCCAATTCGTTGTGGAATTATTAAAACATAAAACTTTAGTTACTGTATTTTATTGATGTGTAGCATAATCTAGGAGAGAGTATTGAAATGTATTAGAATCAATTAGGTGTGGGCTCAAATTCCTGCTTTGTCACTTATTAGTAGCATTATTTCTGATTCTAGCTGGAACATCTTTTCTTAAAAGGAAAGAAACCAGGTCCCCACATGATCAACTTTCCAAGGAAAAATTGAATGTATTCTAATCACTCTTCTGCATCTCAGTTACACACAGTGATTCAAGAGCTATAAAAGAAGTTCCTTTTATTTAGTTTTTGAAAGTTTCTAAATTATCATGATATTGCTCACATGCATTTTAATATATTAGAAGAAAATGGTAACTTACATTTACATAATAAGATAATTTAATGTATATGGTGAATTTATTTTTATACTCTAGGAAAAGTCTATCTGGTTCATCTACTATGCTTTTTTATAAATATAATGTAATTTGTAAGTTAATGGATTCACTCTTGAAATAGTAAGAAACTTGAAGATTTGGCCCTGCTAACTTGCTTCTATTTCCACATATACAGAATTTCCCCAAAGGCTCACAATTCACATGTTTGCTGAAGGCTTACATAAGAAGAGTTATATGATAGATAAATAAAGATCAATAATATTTAGAAATTTAAATGTTCTGAGAAAATTCAAATGTCTAGATTTTACGTCCATATGTCAACAGTTTCTTGCCTTCATTAATATCAGCACATGACTGTCATATTCGTGTCACGTGTTCATGCCATAAAAATAAGTGAACTTACAGGATTTTATTAGTTTTGTCTTGACTTGCTTGTGTTGTCTGAAATATGCATCTGCAGACAAGATTATCATCTCCAGTCTCCATCAGTGAAGAGATTTTGAACATTTAAATGTTCGGAAGGCTGCTGGTGGTGCAGAAGTTGAAAATGCTGGGAGTCTGCAAACATTTCGGGCACAGTGTGTAGGCCCTGCTCACAGCCCAGGCCCGTCCTCCTCCTTTCTGCTCAGCTGCTGGGGGTGACAGAATCTGCACCTTCAGTGTCATTTCCCTTCTGATCCATGTGACAGACTTTAGCAGTGTAAACACAACAGCAGTCACTTGCCATTTAATAAGAGATTTATGTATGTCAGAAAGACAACTGTCACCATAAGGGCACTAGTAGTGTGTGCTGGTATGAGGTCTGATGAAGACATTTGCAGCCTACTGACCATCCCCTTTCTCACAGTGTAATCTTACTGATAAAGCAACCAGATTCAGAGGGTGCCTGGAAGGAACTGCAGTGATGGTGTGCTGTATTGAGATGCCATATGTCTTTGCAGCTTTGACTCCTAAACTGTGATCATTTTTCAAATTACATATTTTGTGCCCAATTAGAATGCCACAACTTCATATAGCTTCTATACAACTACTCACCCAATTAAATGGAAATGTAACACTTCCAACTGTTCATGTGCTAAAGGAATATGGCAAAGTCATTTTTTAAAACTTTTATTTCAGTAGTACTTTGCCCTGAAAACCTAGGATTATTTTCCTGGTAAAAAAAAAAAAAAAAGTTTGCTCCTTAGTACAAGGCTGTGTAGATTTATATGTACTCATATCCCATGAGTATGCATGCATACATACAAGGGAAAGTTTGAAAAATACTTTTCTGCCTGTTACAGAACTGCAGAGAAAATTCCTAGGTAATATATTTATCCCCATCATCCACCTTAACCCTGACATACCCATCTGGATTAGAATAAGATGAGATAAGAGAGTCAAAACAACAAATGAAGAAGAGTATTACGCGGACCACAGTCAAATTTGGCACATCAGATAAAGAGATGAAAATCCGTATAGAAGTCAAAATACGTGAGATGATTTGATTACAACTCCTCCCTGCTTCCAGCAAACCTAAGGCGTACACTTAACTATGTTAATTATAAAGCTTACATCTTCATGACTTGAAATGAGAAGCAAATCATTGAAAATAATCTTCTTACTGTGCATTCATCAAAAGAATCAGATAACTTATTCCTAAAGTATTCTCTGATCTTACAGTTAATTGTTTTTTTATATGATCCAGAACAAATAGCACTTTTGAATATTGCTCACCTGAATTTGACTTACCATGCAGCAACTTATTCTGATCCAAAACATGTGACCTATCTTAACACACAACTATCTTGTCCTTCTAATCCTTGCCTGAGAATATGTATATTGATTTTAGAGAAAGAGGAAGAGTGGGAGGCAGGTGTGTGTGTGTGTGGGGGGGAGAGAGAGAGAGACATAGATATGACAGAGACATCAGTCATTTATCTCTCATACAAGCCCCTACCAGGGAACAAACCTGCAGACTAGGTATGTGCCTTGACTGGGAATCAAACCCTCAACTTTTGGTGTACCTGACACTGTTCCATCCAACTGAGCTACCCTGCTAGGGAAATACGGGATGACCACCTATTCATGCTTACTGCTATAGCTGAACTTCAGGTTAAAATCCAGTTCCTTGGCTAGGTTTCTCATAAATTTATTAATAATGCCACTGCATCCACACAAGGCAAACAATTTATTGTATGAAACTTTTTATTTATTTCATTGAGTTAAACATTTTACTGAAAACTGTGTGCCAGTGGCTGTCATACATTTCCTTTGCAAGTGATAGGAATTCATTTTCATTTTATTACTTATTTCAGTAGCTTCCCTTTCAGCGAGGCACATTTATAACATTTTGTTAGATTTATTACAGCAAACATTCTTTAAGAGATGTAGACCCCAGACATCTGCACTAAAAATAAATACAACTTCTTCCAAAAGGTATTATAAATAGTAGTGAAGAAAAAATAATAGAAAAACAAAAAAGTCCACTTAATTTCTAATTCAAGAAGTGTATATAAAAATTAAGTTGAAATATTTTATCCTTCATGAACTATCAAATATTAAAATGATAATAGTCAAAATATGGCTATTAATAAAGCATTAATTAATAACACTGAGAGAGTGTGACTTCACTGATATTTTTATATACTTCTAATAACATTTATATCACCTTATAGAGCTATAGTTCTTATCAATATATTTTTGATACAAGTATTTTGATATATTTACATTGCATATATTTTGTTCTATACTGTTTATATTATTTTGTCCTTGAAATGGAAGGTTTTAGTACTGATAAAATTCAATGTATCAATTTTTCCTTTATCATACAGGTTTTGTGAATTTTCTAATCCATATTTGTCTAACCTGAGGTCACAACAATCTTCCTGATTTCCAATTAGAAATATCTTAGGTTTAGATTTTACATTAAAGCCTATGAGTCATTTTGAGATAATTTTAATGATTTGTTTGAGAAAGGCTTTGAGCTTCATTATTTTCCATATGGATATCCAGTTGTTTCAGCATAATTTGCTTGAAAAACTATTATTCCCCCATGAATTGACTTGGCATGTTTGTCTAAAATCAATTAACCATATATGTGTGCATCTATTTATGTTTTTGTTCCATTAATCCCTTTTTATCTTTATACCAATTTCACATTGTTTATATTGTATTAGTTTTAAAGTTACATCCTGAGATCAAGAAATATAAGTTATTCAATGTTTTCAAAATTGTTGTATTCTAGCTTCCTTGCGTTTCCATGCAATTTTAGGTACAGCTTGCCAATTCCCATACAGGAAAGGATGCTGGGATTCTGATTGGGACTGTGGTTCATTTATGGATAATTTTCAGAGAAAATTGGCACCTTAACAATATCGAGTCATTCAATCGAAGAATGTTGTTTTCCCTACATTTATTTATGTCCTATTTAATTTATTTTAAAAATCTTTTGAAGTTTTCAGTGTATCAGTTTTGTATAACTTTTGTTAAATTCATTCCTCTTTTACTGAGGGATTTCTCACTGAGGCTTTGAAAGTAATGAATTTAATTTTGTTTCCCAATTCTTCCTTCCTGGTACATATATATATTCTCTCTCTCTCTCATCTTTTTATCCTGTAATATTCCAAGATACTTATTTTTATGTATGTTATTCATTATGTATCATAAGTTTTCTGTGGTTTTATTAACATTTTTACATAAATAATAATGTTTAATTACTTTTAATTCATCATTTTCATGTTTCCTTGCACTGGCTAGAGAATCTAGGAAAGATTTATAATTTATAAAAGCATTTATACTACCTGTACATGTCCATAAGAAGTTGAGAAGGTTTTGTTCTACTCTTAGTTTGCTGAGAGTGTTTATCATGAATTCTCAGTATATGTTTGATGAAATGGTTCTTACAAATGAAAATTTCATATGCTTATAAAGGTCTATACTCTGACACATAAAAAATTAAATTTATTGAAAAAATGCTCCTAAATGTTTCTAAGGAAAGAAGCGAGGCATATTCTTGGAGTGTTGAAGGAATCGTGGGGAGTTATTTACACTGAAGTATCCTGGAGTAGTAAGAACAAAGGTCAACCTCCTCAGGAGCAAGTCAGACGCGTGTGACAGTTTTAGAGCAGAGCATTGTACAGGTGCAATTAGTAAGGGTATATCCTAAATATAGGCGAAGTTGATACTATTCAAATTTTTAGATTTGATTTTGGCATATAAATAAAAGGCATCTAATAATTAAATGACTTTGTTGTTTTCAACAATAAATTTCAGGGAATAAACAATCACAGGTGAAAGGAGGGAACAGGCCTTCCCTTTGCTCACCGTTAAAGGATTATGTCATGTAAATACTCCTCCTATGGTTGGAGTCATGAGAAGGAAAACCACATGATAACTCACTGGATGCAATAAAACTGACTTAGTTTGACATGCATTCATGGTCAAATCACTCAGAAACCTAAAAATGATTGTGACTTTCTTATATGTGAAGAAAAAAAATCTAAGAAACAGTTATATATATTATATTCTATAGTGAAGCCTAAATGATTTCTCCCCTACTGTTAGTACCAAGGCAAATTTTACAGTTTATATTATTTACTCAACATCATGCAAAAGACTTAGCCAGTGCGATAGTGAAAGAAAAGAAGTAATATAGACGCTGAAAAAACAAACAAACAAACAAAACAAACCTTTTATTTGAAGATTAGAAAATAGCCTTCATAAAAAATCCCAAAGCATTGTGAGGAGAAGCTATTAGAAATAAAACTGAATTTAAGAAGACTGCAGTATATACAGCCATTTTTAAAACAATTATATTTAAATATATTAGATAAGTGAAATAAATCAGTAAGAGAAAGACAAGTACCATATGATTTCCCTCTTATGTAGAAACTAATGAATAAAATGAACTAACATGAAAAACAGAGACAGATTCATAGAGAACAGGCTGACGTTTTTTGGGTGGGGCCTAGGTAGGTGGGGAAGGAGTTGAGGAAAAAAAAGAAAAAGAACTCATGGACAAGAGGGTCATGATTGTTGGGAGGATGTGGGGGGTGGAGGAGGGTGGAGGAGGGATAAATGGTGATGGACTGAGACTTGACTTGGGGTGGTGACCACACAGTACAGTGTACAGGTGATGAGTTGTGGAATTGTGCTCCTGAAACCTGTATGATTTTGTTAACCAGTGTCATGCCAACAAATTCAATTAAAAAAGAAAAAATTAATAAAAAAAGAAAAATTAATAAGACTGAGAAAAAAGTGTGCATGTGTATATATACATATATACACATATATACACATATATATGCAGAAGACAATTGAAACATTGAAATCAGAAAAACAGTATGATACATTTGCTACAAGAATCTTGAAATATATACCTAGGAATATAATAAAATAAATGCAATATTTATATAAAGCCACAAACTAATATGAGGGAAATTAAAGAAAGCTTAAATAAATTAACTAAAACAGTGTAAATGGATTGGAAGGCACAATACTAACATGTTAATTCTTCCAAATTAATCTACAAATTTAATACAGTCCCAATAAAAAAATCCCACTAGAATATTTAATAGAAATTGACAAACCAACTACAAAGTTTATATGGAAAAGGAAAGTACTTCAATAGCCAAAGCAATTTTGAGAAGCACGAAATAAAGTTGGAAGGCTTATACTACCTACTTCCAAGAATCACTGCAAAGCTACCGCTAAGAAGAGAGTGGTACAGATGGAAGGGCAGGCACATGAATCAACGGAACAGCGCAGGGCCTGAAACAGAACCTTCTGTGCACGGTCAATTGTTTCTCACAAAGTTATGAAGACAGCTCAGTGCGGAAAGGATAGCTTGTTCAACAGATGATGCTGCGGCAACTAAATTTTCATATGTGGAAAAAAGTGAACAAAAAAAAAAGGAAAGTTGAACCACATCTCATATCATATTAAAAACTGTGTAGAAAAAGCCATAGACTTATATATAAATCCTAAAATCAAGAAACTTCTGAGGAAAAAACAAAAACCATTTTTTTGCTATCCTGTATTTGTTAAAGATGGTTTATATGATACAAAAAGCATGAAATGTTAAAAAATAATAAATATCAACAAAATTAACACTATTGCTATTCAAAAGACTTTTTTAAATGAAGAGACAAGCCAAAGATTAGGAAAATGGCTTTAAAATACATATTTGATATGACTGGTGTCTAAAATATGTAAGTTTCTTTCATAATTAAAAACAAGAGAAAAATCCTCTTTTAAATGGGAAAAAGATTCACACATAACAATATTGTACAACCCCATTAATCATGAGAGAAATATAATTTAAAAACAATAGAGAAATAGCAGTATACACCTATCAACAAAATTTCCAAAACAAAATAGCAATATGAATTGTTGGCAAGAATATGGAGTTATCTGCAACTTATTCAGAATATAAAGTGATACACACACTGTGCAAACCATTTTGCCAGTTTCTTAAAAACTTAAAAATATACCCAATGTATACCTAACCATATGTACTCAAAGATACTCAAGATATATAAAACAAATATTCACATGAAAAACTCTGCATGAATATTTATATCACTTTCATTCATAATTGCCCCAAACTGGAAATGTTTACCAACTGATGAATGAATGAGGAATTTTTGGTTTTTCCATACAATTAGATTCAACTCAGCAATACAAAGAAACAGATGTGCCACAATGTAGAAGTATATTAAATTAATTATTCTGAGTGAAAGAACCCAGACCAAAATATATAGATTGTTTGATTATATTTATCTAACATTCTGTAATAGCAAAACTAGAGGGATAGAATAAAAAAGTTTGCTGCAGGCAGAAGGTAGGTTCAGACTGAAGCTTGTTATTTAGGAGTAATATAAAATAAAAATTTTATTTTAAAACATGAGCCTACATAAGACAAGTTACACAGTGTACAAAGAAAAAATAAATAAAAGACAATTCAGTATAAGCTCTGGAAATTCTAAAAGGTGGATATTTGGTAAAGCAGAGCAGTCAATCAAGGAGACAGAGGAGAAGCAACCAAAGGAATATGAAGAACATATGAAGAAAGAATAGAGTATCAAAGAAGCCAACAAAGAAAAATGTCAAAACCTTCTGAGAATTCAAATAATATAACATTAGAGCATGTCTTCGCTAAATTATGGGTGGCCACAAACTCTTTGGCACCTCTTCCCTCCTGAAATGGGTTGGTTCTCTTGCCCTTGAATCTGAAGATGTTGTGCGAATGTTTTGACAAGCAGGACATGGAAACAATGACCCTGTGGGAGTGGGTGAGCCTCAGTCTCAAGAACCTGGAAGCTTCTGCTTATTGTGTCTTAGAACACTTTTCCTGGGGAAGCCAGTCTAACAGGCAAAATGGTGAAAATCTAATTACCCTATGGCCACCATACTATGGGAGAGCTCAAGTAGCTAACTATAAGAAAGACCACCTTAAGAGAAAAATCTCAGTTTAGAAGCCTGTAGAAGATTCAGATCTTGCCACATGAGGCAAGTATTTCAGAAAACCTCAGCAAGAGCAGCCCAGCTGGAATACTTAAAAAATATGAGATGATGATGAAGTGCTAATTGAAGGAACTAAGTTATCGACTTTAAAAATTAATCCAGTATAGTAGGGAAATTCTTTGCATCTTAATAACTTTAAAAAAAACAATTAATTTAATCTCAGATGTTGCCAAACACTTTTTAAATTTATTTTCTTGTAATTTCAATGGCTTTTTAAAAATGATTTTCTTTATTTATTTTTAGAGAGAGGGGAGGGGAGGGAGAAAGATAGGGAAAGATACATCAAGGTGTGGTCGCCTCTCATGCACCCCCTACTGGGGACCTGGCCTGCAACCCAGGCATGTGCCCTGACGGGGAATCAAACTGGTGACCCTTTGATTTGCAGGCCAGTACTCAATCCACTGAGCCACACCAGCTAGGGCTAATTTCAATGACTTTTCTAAGTCATGTGAATTTTTATCGATAATATTCATTTTTCAGTTTCTTAAGTTTCAAACTCTATTTTTCCTAATTCTTAAATTTCATTTTATTTCCACTTATTTATGATCACCCTATTACCAAATTAGTTATCTTTTATTTTATGGTCAATATAAAATACAATATATAGTGTGTATATATATATATATTCTCTCTGATGCTTATTTTCCTCTCTTCTTTCATGACTAACTGCCTTCTTGTTAAACAACACACTTTATGTGTTTCTACGGAAGGGTAGACAAATTATGTACCTGATATGCAATATGTGAAAATTTACCTATGCTATTAAATGATGGCAGATTAACTGGACACAAAATTTAAGGTGGGATATGATAATTTTCCAATGCCTTTTTAATCTATAAATCTTGTTTGGTTTTGCTTTGTTTTAATAAAATTTTTATTTTCTGTTTTTTTATCACCCCTTCAGATAGTTTTCATTGCTTACCTTACTTGCTTCCATTTATTTTGAAGTCCCATAGTTTCATGGCAATGTAATTAGTATGAATATGTTTATTTATTTCCTTTGATTGAAGATTTAATCTAGAGTCACCCATTCCCTTTAGTTCCTCTTCTTCTTTTTTTTAAAGTTTTCTTTAATAGAAGTTAGCTCTTTAACTTTTTTATTATCTTTCATGAAAAATTATATTTTCAAATATAAATTTCAGAAGATTAAAAGCCAATTGTTTTGTAAATGGTCCTTTAGGTTTGGCTATTACCTTCTTATGATTATGTTTAAATTGTTCATTTTTTGGCAGAAATGCTATATTTTTGACATCGTGTATTCACATCAAGAGGTAGCACATGGTAATAGTTTGTCAATTATTGATAATGTAATTATGATTGCAACTTATAATTAAATTCCAACCTTATGCCAATCCTTGACTGTTATATATCTCTATTCCTTATTCTGAAATGTCTGGCTCTAAACACCAATCTATTTACTTATTTGCATGGTCTTACAATAAATAAAAAATAGTGTTCATATTGATATAGTCATACAATTATTAAACACAAAAACAAATTCCCTGGTTGGTGTGGCTCAGTGCATTGAGTGCTGGCCTGCGAACCAAAGGGTCACTGGTTTGATTCCCAGTCAGGGCACATGCGAACCAAAGGGTCACTGGTTTGATTCCCAGTCAGGGCACATGCCAGGTCCCCAGTTGGGGGAGTGCAAGAGGCAGCCACACACTATTTCTCTCCCTCTCTTTCTCCCTGACTTCCCCTCTCTCTAAAAATAAAACAAAACAAACAAACTCTTTTTAAAAAGCTTTTAAAAAAGAAAAAAAAAACAAACCCAGAATGTCAGAAACAACCAACAACTTGTTCTAAATGGAATCACATGCATGTTGAAAATTACCAATATTGCTTATTATATTCATAGTTTAAAATATTTCACAATACACATACTTAACATTTAAATGAGAAAAGACAATCGGAAATGAAAAAGAGTCTCATGACCAGAACAGTAATCAGGGGTTAAAGTCAAATATGGCCAATGGGAGTTTGGGACTGCATCTGTTCCCAGATGTTAACTTTCTCCGGACTATTAGCTCCCAGGGCATCAAGGAGCAAGAAAGAAGCTTGTTACATAAAGCTAAATGGCAGTCTTCTTCCATTTGCCAAACAGAAGTGCAATCTTGGAGTTGGTCATCTACCCTGATTTGTAAGAGAATAATGGAGCCATTCACTTGAAAACTGAATTTTATTTATATACGCTGTAGGACAGAATTTAAATCCCCCTACTCAATCAGGATGAAATCCCCTAACTGAGGTGTAATGTAAAACTTGGTCTTGAACTGGTGTTTGTGGAAAACTGGCGGAAGGAAACAAACAAACACACAAACAAAAAACTTCCCTAGGGAAACTTCCACAGACCGGAGCAGCACGTGTGTGACGCCTGATGAGATACTTCTGAAGATGAGTCGACTTCCATAAATACAGAATCCAGAGGAAGCAGCAGTTCTAGCACACAGGCACACTTCCCAGCAGGAGCTAGTTTATAAATAAAATGAGTATGTACCACCGTCCACGGAGCGTGATTTATGATTTTTATCACAACCACGCCTCAGAAGCCTGAATTCAGGCTCTGCCTTGGCTGCATGTATCACGTGTTCTACTAGAAGGAACAAATCCACAAAAAGTTTCACATTTCAAAATAGTAATTACTACATAAATCTGAATGTTATTGTTAATAGTCTGGTTAAATAAAGAATAGAAAATGTCTTATGTTTCCTAACTGTGAAAAAATCTGACAAGAGAGTTAGCTTTTGGTACCAATTCAGTTGATTTGTTTGTAATATATTTTAAAGTAGAGTAGATGAATTCATTGAATGTTTATAAAATTTGTGATTTTCTGCTTAAAAGAGCTTTCCTAGTTCACTCTAATCTTCATATTAATAGCCTAATTTGCATAAAATAGAACTTTCCTCTCTTCTATTTCTTATTTGTAAATGCTTTTGAAGCTCCTCTGAAATCTTTTCTACAGGAGCTTGAAATTAACATTTATATCAAAAAAGAGGAAACAATAAATGTGAAATCAACGGAATAACCACTGTATCTCCTTTAAAGACATCTCTCCCTAAGACATTATGTGAATTCCAGGTGTAGAACTGACTAGTGTAAGATTCAAAGATTTGTTGATCACCTAAAATGTTTTTATTTTGGTTTCAATATGAAATAAATGGCCCCTCAGGTTTGTATGTTGCTATGCTTCAAAGTTCTATTTAAAATTTCATGATACAATCTCTAGATAAAATTGCTTAATTGTTCAGAAATAACTGAAATAAAATACATAGAATTTCTTTTTCATTGCTTTAACTGTGATACTAACTATCATAAATCACATAGCCTGAGGAAAGCTTGAGTTTTTGTTATTTCTTCTGTATCTTTGAATGGTTATAAGGTACCTGATTGTCCTGAATGACTAGTATATAAGGCAAAATTTCATTATAATTTTTGTTCTAAATTGTAGCGCAAGAATTTATAAACCCAGTGGTTATAGACAATACAAAGCCTGATGACATGGGGCTGAGTAAGCAAAATCCCTATTGCAGTATTTTCACATTGTTAAGGAGAACTGTTCTAAATGAAATTGTATTGACATTGACACATGTTAGTAAATAGCTGCATTCAGAAGATACACTAAAATTACATTTTTAAATAAGGGATAATTAATTTACATATTTCAAATATTAAGGGGGAGGATTTAGAATAAAACATTTCTCCAATAAAAGCATCTCATTGTTTGTGACCTGACTTATAAGGTGCAATTATGTTAATGAGAATACTTTTTCACAAATCTGCCTTATGAGTGCCATTCTTCCATACTCATAGTGGTGTTTGACTATAGCACTCATTTTCTACTTTTCTGTGGTCATATTTTACTTCTTCAGTGTTTTTCTCCTTTTTGCCTTGCCCAAGATAATATCCTTTTAAAATATTTTTGTTGATTATGCTCTTGCAGTTGTCCCCATTTTTCTACTTTTACCCCACTCCACCCAACATCCCCACTCATTCCAATGATCCAGCCTCTTTGTTTATGTCCATGGGTCATGCATATAAGTTCTTTAGAAACTCCATTTCCTGTACTTGCTTTTAACATCCCCATACCTATTCCGTAACTACCTATGTGTACTTCTTAACCCCTTCACTTTTTCCCCCATCCCCCCTGGTCCTCCTCCCAACTGGCCCCAATACCTATGTTCTCCCTGTCTATGATTCCATTTCTGTTATGCTTATTTGCTTACTTTGTTTTCTGTAGATTCAATTGCTGATAGTGCTATATTTATCTCCATTTTAATATTAATTATTTTTATCTTATTTTTCTTAAATAAGTCCTTTTAACATTTCATATAATAAGGGCTTGGTGATGATGAACTCCTTTAGCTTTACCTTGTCTGGGAAGCACTTTATCTGCCCTTTAATTCTAAATGATAGCTTTGCTGGATAGAGTAATCTTGAGTGTAGGTCCTTGGTTTTCATCACTTTGAATACTTCTTGCCAGTCGCATCTAGACTGCAAAGTTTCCTTTGAGAAATCAGCTGACAGTCTTATGGGAACTTCTTTGTAAAATAACTATCTGCTTTTCTCTTGCTGCTTTTAAGATTCTTTTTCTTTAAACTTTGGCATTTTAATTACGTTGTGTGTTGGTGTGGTTCTCTTTGCATTTCTCTTGTTTGCAATTGTCTGTGCTTCATGGACTTGAATGTCTATTTCTTTTGCTAAATTAGGGAAGTTTTTATTTATTATATTTTTCATATAGGTTTCTAATTTCTTACTCTTTCTATTCTCCTTCTGGCACCCCTATGATATGAATGTTGAAATGCCTGAAATTATCCCAGAAGCTCCTGAAATTATCCTCCATTTTCTGGATTTTTTTTCTTCTTCTTACTGTACTGACTGGATGTCTTTTGTTTCCTCATGTTCCAAATCATTGATTTCAGTCTCAGCTTTATCCATTCTGCTTCCAATTCCCTGTAAATTGTTCTTTATTTCAATTAGTATCTCCTTCATTTTTGTATGGGTCATTTCTATGCTTTTGACTCCATGTTTTGGTAGCATGGTCTAATGTAGTAGATGCCCAGTAGGGTCCAGTGGCACAGCCTCCTCTATCCCCCAATGTGGGTACCGGAGATGCACCCTCTGTGAGCTGAGTATGCTTTCTTCTTGTACTTGAGACTTAATTGCTGTCAGCAGGTCAATGGGAGGGATTTACTCAGGAGAAACAGCTGGTAAGCCTGGCTGTGACCAACTGGACAACAAAGAGCTCCCTCTGTGGCTTGTGGTGGCGGTTTGGTGGTGGTGCTCCAGTATGGTCTGTAACTGTGCACTGGATGCAGAAGCTCTGGGTTTCCCAGCTGGTGCAGGCCAAGGTTAGCCATCATCTGTGTTCTGTCTGGGGCCCCTTGGCATAAGCTAAACAGTGATCTGCAGATGGCTGCTGCTAGTGCTGGGCCTGGGGCCACTCAGCAAGAGGTGTGGGGGCTGAGCTCAGCTGTTGCTTGTTTGAGTGTATTTAGGAAGTTTTGAAGCCTGTGCCTAGCTGAGCCATTCATATAGAAAAACCACTGTTACCAGCCAGTGGGCCTATAAGTTCAATGTGGCAGAGCCTTAGGAAGTCATCAGGGTGAGTTGACTGTGTGAGTCAGGTTGATAGAGACTCCTATATAGCTGCTGCACTGTGGCTCTGTGTTGGGGAGACCGAAGAAAGGAATAATGGCCACTGTCTGCAGTTCTGTCTCGGAGGAAGCTGTCTTCCAGTTCTCACCCTGATGCCAGACACTTTGGTCCTCCTCACACGCCACTGCGCTCTTCAAGCTGCTGCCTTGGGGCTGGAGCCCAGAGATAGTGAGTCTGAGAAAATCCATATGTGGGGCCCTTTAAGAGGAGATGCCTGAGAATCCCAGGGCTTCTTCCACGGATTCAACACTCTGGTTTTTACAAGCAGAAGTTATGGGGATTTATCTTCCTAGCATTGGAACCCTGGGCTGGGGTGTCCATAGTTGGGCTGGGATCCCTCACTCCCAAGATATCCCTCCATTTTATATCCACCTTACATGGGTTTGGGACCAGCCCATTCTGTGTCTCTGTGTCTCTGCTCTTCCACTCCTCCTACCCTTCTGGAAAAATGTGGTTCCTATAATTCCTTAGTTGCTGGACTTCCATGTAGATCAATTTTCTGATGGTTCTGCGTATAGTTGTTCTGTCATTTAGCTGCAGTTTTGCTATGGTTTTGTGAGGAGGCAAGCTACACCTCCATCTTGACTAGAAGTCACAATTGGAGATAACATCTTTTTTGTTTTGTACTAATTTTTGTTTTTGCTAGATGGTAGTCTGCCTGCTGGGAGCACTGATGGAAATCATGCCTTGATGCAAATTGATGAGTCCATGTGCACATACTTACCACCTAGAACAACTTCCTACAGTGCTAAAAATTGTTCTCTAAATCCATTCAGCGATAGGCATGCTTTTAAGGTAGAATAAACCTTAATGGATTTTTTAACAATATTTAATTTGTGAGGTCACATTGTACTCAAATCATATAAACTTGTTCTACTCGAAAGGAAAAATGGCTGAGAATATATGGCAGCTTCACTCTTTTTTTAAAGAGCCACTAAAAGAGGCTCGGAATGCCAGTTCAGATGGCACCTCCTAAAGCAAATACAGCCGCCAATGTCAAAATGAGTAGGTCAACGTTCTGAGCAGTAATCAGCTGTGAAAGAGGAATGTATGGAACACATGATAATGCAAACCCACTCTGTGCCGGTCAGCGGCCGTTTTATTCACTTGAAAGCCATTAGTCGTACTAGAAGGAGACTTGGCTTGCAGTGGTGAACACATGATACGGTATGCGGATGATGTATTATAGAATTGTACACCTGAAACTTACATATTCTTATTAACCAATGTCACCATTGGTTCATTCAGTCAGAAGGAAAAAATGATGAGAATTACAATTGCATGTTCTTGATAATGATACTGATAAACTCAGTACTTTATGGGACCAAAAAATTGGCAATAATTTATGGAAGAGGCGGCAAACACAAGGCCCGCGGCTGAATTCGGCCCTTCACCTTGTTTTGTCCAGCCAGTACCTTGTTTCTACCTACAGGCTGAGCTCTCACTTAACTGTTAAGGAGCAGTTCCATTTATACAGTCCTAAAGTTACATTCAGCCCTTTGAAGCCAACCGCAAGGCTGATGTGGCCCCGATGAAAATGAGTTTGACATCCCTGATTTATGGGAAAAGAAAAAGAAGTACAAAAAAAAAAAAAGAAAATAGAAATTTCAACTTGGCTGGAACACATATAACTAAGTTTCAGAGTATAATAATAGCGTAATTTCTCCTAAAAGAAGCAAAGTGACCAGTGATGATCACAGAAACATTTGTTCCAAACAACAGAATCAACTTGCTGAACCCCGTGTGCAGAGGAAACAGCGTGTTGCATTATTGTCTGCTGCTGATACCTTCTTGCAGTGAGACAGATACACACACCCTGGACCCTGGATCCTGGCACTAGGTAGTGGTGGGGATGTTTAGAACAACTTGGTGAGGTTATTTACAACATGAATCCAAAAAGGTTTTGTGGATGGTTTTTAATCTGGGTTGAGTCATTAAAAAGTGACTGATATCAGAGTTTTTAGAGGAGTCTTGAGATGCTTTTCAAATCCATGAAAGGTTAACATCTCTCCAAATAATTTATGCCTAGAGTGATTTCTAGAAAGCTTATTAGGATGCCACTTATTCATTTTGAGAGATATGTGGGTTTCCACTAAAATAGTCTGTCAAGTCTCAGAGCAGGTTTGTATTTTTCATGTGTGTTAGAGTTTCATGTGCCTCCAAAGATTTCAGCTTTCTTTTTTCCCCTAAGAATTACATTTATCTTGCCATTTCTTCTACACTCTGAGAATAAGAAAGACAGTGAAAACCATGTTCAATCTGGAAAAAACAAGATACCTTGAATTAGCTTGAGAATCAAAGAGAAGCTAATTTAGCTGGATTTTGTAAGATCTTGACAAGTGAATCATAGCCAAGATATACTTAAGGGAGAAATAATGTGATATGTTGGCAAGTCTGTAGCCTAGCTATGGCTAGATAACATTGTAAGCCACCTGGAAGATACTGACACAGAGATCATGCCATAGATATTCTACCCCAGTTAAAAGAGTCAGAAATTGCTGGTTCAGTCTGTGGGCTTGCTTAATAAAGCAGTCATAGTTAGAGAATCATTATGGGAATATGCATGAAAATAGAACAAAATATTAAATTATCAATATACAGAATTCACATAAACCTAGGAATAAAAACATCAAGTCTAATTTATTTCATGAATGGAGAGAGACAGAAACAAAATAGAGAAGAGGATTCACAAAACCCCTGTTGTAATATGGTCCACAATATCATGTCCTTTAGCTAGAAGCGAAGACATATGAGCTGTCAAGGTAAAATATTCATTCACACATATACTAATTTTTTTAAAGGAAGAATCAGTGAGGTTAGGGGCTTATTTAGTGACTTCAAGAATAGATGAAAATACTATTTTAATTATACCTACAAGGTCTGTGAAAAGTAGGTACACTTGCTTCCCACTTTTTTTTAATTAGAAAAGTTGTGGTTTTGTAAGAACTACAATGGCCTTCTACAAGAGAAAAATCATTGAACACCAGCTTTGCTCAGAAGATGATACTGAGAATGACAAGATAGAAGGATGCTGTGAAAATTCTTCTACAAATAACTGTTATGTCACTTAAATTAGAATGATTAAAACTTGATGATAAACTTAATTGGTTTTTTGTTTCCGAAAAACAGAATATGTCTTCAGTTCTAACTGTGAAGTGAATAACATTTAAACTAACTCTTCAAAAGAGAAGATATTTAGATAGATATCAAACTGATAACCTATAGATAACACCTTTCAAATGAGTGGTCACACTAATGTGATTAATCTGTAAATAAGAAGAAATATATAATGAAATAGATTTAAAGGCATAAAGAAGTTTACAGATGGAGATTACCTATATGGTTAGAAAACATCAGCATGGACAATTTTAGGAAAAAAATCAGTGCTTTTTTCCCCCATGACATATAATATTGGTAGCTTCATTGCTCTTCAGAAAAGAGATTTGATGAACTGCAGTTTTACAATGGAAACAAGGGCATTCCTTCTAGGAATATGAGTGGCTAATTTGAAGTCTGATTTCTTCAAGCTTTCCTTACATGCATCTAGTATCATGGCATGAGTGCAACTTTTTCATCATATTGTGGAAAAGTTCTTTAATTAAACTATTGCACTCTTTTTGTTTATTTCTTTACTGTTTAGGCTCTTACAGTTGTCCCATTTTTTCTCCCTTTGCCACCCCTTCCCCCAGCTACCCTTTCCCACAGTCAATCCCCATACCACAGATCGTGTCCATAGTGATGCATATGTGTTCTTTGTCTAATCCCATCACCTTCTTTCAATCACGTATCAGTCTGTTCCTTGTATCTGTACCTCTGACTCTAGTTTGCATGTTTGTTTTTTTTGTTTATTTTGTTCCTTAGATTCCCATTTTAAGTGAGATCATATAGTATTTGTCTTTCATTGCCTGGCCTATTTCATTTAGCATAATAGTCTCCAGTTGCATCCATGCAATCACGGTAAGTAGGAATTCCTTTTTTATTGCTGTGTAGTATTCTATTGTGTAAATGTACCACAGTTTCCTTATCTACTCATGTACTGATGGGCACTTAGGCTGTTTCCAAATCTCGGCTGTTGTAAATAAAAGTACTATGAACATAAGGGTGTGCAGGTTCTTTTCAACTGGTGTTTCAAGATTCTTTGGACATATCCCTAGAAGAGAACTTGCTGAATCAAAGAATGGTCCCATTTTAATTTTTGTGAGGAACCTCCATACTGTTTTCCAAAGTGGTTGTACTATCTGTATTCCTATCAAGAGTGTACCAGGTTCCCTTTTCTTTACATTCTCACCAGCGTTTATTGTTTGTCAATTTATTGATAGCCATTTTGGCAGGTGTAAGGTGCTATCTCATTGTAGTTTTAATTTGCATCTCTCTGATGGCTAGTGATGCTGAGCATCCTTTCATATGCCTACAGGCCCTCTATATGTCCTCGCTGGAGAAGTGCCTATTCAGATCCTTTCCCCATTTTTTAACCGGATTGTTTGTCTTCCTGGTGTTGAGTCATATGGGTTCTTTATATATTTTGAAGATTAAGCCATTATCTGATGCATCTTTGGCAAATATGTCCTCTCATACTGTGGGTTCCCTTTTCATTCTGCTGATGGTTTCCTTAGCTGTGCAGGAGCTTTTTTAATTTGATGTAGTCCCATTTGTTTATTGTAGAATTATTGGTACTCTTGACTTTGTTGTTCTTGCTCAGTGGAATGACAAGATCTAAGAGGAATTTAAAATTTCTAAAATATCTGACTTTCTTTTCTTCTTTACATCAAATCCCTGTCCTTCTTCAAAGCCCTACATCATGTTCCTTGATGATTAAAATTAAAATAAGAAATTTTACATTCCATTAACTTAGCCTTTCTATCTCTTTTATTTTGGTCACATCATTCATGATGATATGGTGATTTTTCTGATTTTTCCTTGAACTTGCTAGTCAACTTCTGAGGCTGTTGAAATAATTTTATAGTTCTCTTGAAATGTGAATAAATGGCTTTGAAACAATAAGATGCCTAAAACCCAAAAGAAGCTTTTCAGAACAACCAAACAAAAAAAGTTTTTGACATTTTAATAAGCTTATCAATTTGCTTTTTAAAAAACAGTTAATATTTTATAAGTAGAATGAAAAGAGTAGAATGCCTTTACCTATTTATCTTTCTCTACATCTAGAAATTCCTATACTTCTGAAGGATTAATTTATTGGTTAATCCAATTCTATATATACTTTGTAGAATTTGTCTGCTGGGAAAATAACTTTGAGCAATTTAATATAATCTGGACAATGATATTTAATTGTCATAATTGTTTGTAATTTCTCTAGAAAATGCTTAGGGTTACTGGAAATTTGGAGAAAATTATAGACATGGAGTTTTATAGGTATGTGGCAGCCATTTCATCCTGTTGCAGAAATGAGAATATACCCCTGAGTGTTCATAGTGACTATCTGCGAGAACCATGACTCAGCCCCAAAGGCTTACACTTAATAAGATTTACATTCATTTGTATGTAATTGTTTGAAGCAACAACTGTATTTCCAATCCTGCCATGACATACCAGTTGAAGGTAGATTTTTGGTGGTCCCGTTTCAGAAAATGCAAAGATTAATCTATATGTTTGAGAATGAGTCTAGGAAAAAAAAAATTGTCAGAGGGTGAGTGAAGGAGCCATAAAAAGGTACTGCTCCTATCTCTGGGTGCACAGAATGTTGTTGACAGTAATTGACAGTCCCAGCGGATATGCTCTGGAAGCCCATGGCTGTGAGGCCTTGTACCTTACAGGTCGCCCCCACCCATGGCTGAGCGTGGCAGGGGAAGTAAAATGGTGCTGTTCCCGAGGGATGCCAGGCCCTTCGAATAGGGCATTGGCTCACAGATCCCTCATTTGCTTTGCCGAAATTTTGGTTGGAATTGCACAACAGTCAACCATGCTGTCAACCTCCCTCCCTTCCTTCCTTCCTTCCTTCCTTCCTTCCTTCCTTCCTTCCTTCCTTCCTTCCTTCCTTCCTTCCTTCCTTCCTACCTTCCTTCCTTCTCACCTCCATTCTAAAGTCAGATCTCTATGCTAACAGCCCTCCCAGCCACTGCAGGCCCCCTCTCTGCTTTCTCCCAAAGACAGCCCCTAATAAATGTGCACCTAATTACTTTTTTTCATTTTCTTCTCAGAAGACCTAAACTAAAGAGTTCTGGAAAAAATTATGGGCCATTTTTAATTTTAAAGAAGTGTGGCCCTGAGCCATTTTAAGAGACTGCTTTAGGGTGAGTGTGTGTGTGTGTGTGTGTGTGTGTGTGTGTGTGTGGTTGTGTTACTGCTTGTAAGGGCCTTCAGAGGTGAACATGTGGATTACACCTTCTAGTTGGCATAAAAAGCATGCTTTTTAAAAAATTATTCATTGCCTTCTCTCTCTTCTGTCTCTTTCTTTTTAGAATCTCTTTTCTTGTTTCTAATTCTTTTTCCCTAATTGGGTTCCTTACACCAATTAATCCAGTATGACTGATGAGCGAACTGAGTTTTGTCTATAGTTTTCTAAATTATCATGAGCTGCAAAAAAGCTGTCAAAACTGTAGAACAAAAGAGGGCACAGCTTTGTTCTTCATCCCAATCATTAGTGATGGATCACTGATTAAAACTAATCTGATCTATAATATTACAGTGCACAAATGAGGTTGACAAGTATATTTTTAATCAATAGGACAGCAAGGAATAAGTCTGTTAGCACTGATTACTTCAATTATCCAAAGTTGATTTAATGTTTAAAATTTCAATCATTTTCATGATTATTAAATATGAGTGAAGTTTACTAATTTTATAAGAAATTGTTATTTTATAATACTGTGTGTTACCCATAGTTCAAATTATACTATCATAATTTATATATTTATTTCCCCTATATTTTTGCAGAGACACAATTAAAAGACTTCTTATGGAAAAAAAACAACAACAAAATACAACTTAGTTTTCAGTTGTCACTAAAACAAATTTTGACTGAAATATCTCCCATATTTTTGGCTGATAAAATCCTTTGCCCTTTCTTTTGCCACTCAAAGAAGCATTGCAAGTTGTTGCTGACCAAATAAGACTTTGATTCTGTTATTGGAATGAATAAAATAGTCACCTATGTCAACTCACAATTCGAATCAAGGTGACTTCTCATATTTGTAACAAAAATATTCTCATTTTCTATAATAGGTTGCAATAATGCAGGACAATTACAGGAACTAATTGTCAGGTTAAAACAGGCCATGCTCTCTGCTTTGGCTCATGCAATGGGTTTTACACGGTTAGAAGAACAACCTAAAGTTTCACATAGCTTACAACTTAGCAGAAGTTTTATATTTTCTCTTCAATTGATGTCCATACATAAATCAATAGCAAATAATTACACAATTATTATCATTATGCATTGTAAATAAATATTATAAATAATTACAAAAATACCAAATAATATCAAATTCATAGGATAGATTGATAGATTTATGGAAGAATATAGTCCTAAACTCGTGTTTTTCAAAAAAATAAGGTCATATTCTCATAAGGTGAATAAAAAGATTTTAATTAATTTTTTCTGACTTGCCTTTGAATTTTTTGCTCATACATAGTGAATTAAAAGTTTGTCTAGATACTGATGTAGGCTTTGGAGTTACAAAGGTAGGTTCAGAGGTAGGTTCAAAGATAGCCCACAGAAGGGGAACATGTAAGCAAAACTTACACCAAGTACTTCAACTCTGTATTTAAAAGGTTTTTTTTGTTTGTTTGTTTTTAAAGATTTTATTTATTTTATCTTTAGAGGGAAAGGGAAGGAGAGAGGGAGAGAAATATCAATGTGTGGTTGCCTCTCATGCGTCCCCTGCTGGGAGCTGGCCTGCAACCCAGGCATGTGCCCTGACTGGGAATTGAACTGCGATCCGTTGGTTCACAGGCCCGCACTCAATCCACTGAGCTACACCAGCCAGGGATAGAATGTTTTTAATAAACACAGGTCAACTATTTATTTAAAATATTCAACACCTACAGAAATTTGGTGAAAAGAATAATTGCTTAAATATATATATTTACAATACTTGTGCATTTTATCTAGTATTTGTTTTGTAATTACTTTGTACCAAGTTCGATGTTAGATGCTTCATATATGATGTTAGACAAGACCTAAACTATATCTCTAAATAAAGAGCATAAATGAGAACAAAAAGTGTTATATCAATTATAATTAATGTCTAAGGAGAGTTAGATTTGGTGCAATGGAGAAGATACTGGGGATATCTAATTTATTTTGGAAATTAATAAAAGACCTCCCAGATAAAAGACTGGAACATATCAATTCCCCCCCTTTTTGTCCCTTCTATGCCATTAATTCAGTATGACTTATGCTATTTGACTTCAACAAATATGAGCCAGAAATTGTGATCCTTACAGAAGATAGGGACACAGCATTGATTCTATAGATACAGTTCTATGTAGTTACTACTGTTTGATGTGACCAAGCTTCTCTGTGGAATCGTCTTTGCTACATTTGGAGTTTAGAATAGTAGTGAATAGTACAAAAATTATTCTTGATGAGTAATCAAATTTACAAAAAAGGTGGACATACTGGTGATGTAAGTAAAGCATTCTCATTTATTTTTATACCTTTTATTCTGTTTTATGACTGGTAATGTACGTTAACTGCTGATTTGTACTTTATTTCTACATGGATGATATTCTTTCAAAATTAGTCATATCGTTTTAGGTATCTTTTTTCCTGTATATTTTAAAATTTATCTAGTGCAAATCACAGTAGTATATATAACTCAAAAGTACTGCAATGTCATTCCAATCTAGAGTAAAATAAGCAATTGATGCACCATAAACTATGTGTTCTAAAGTCAATGTGATTTTAAGAGATACAAAGCTTAACTATTGAAAGCTATGTGAAAGTTAGTAACAATTAGAAAAATGTTAAGTCTTAAAATATTTCTTTAGAGAGTAAGCATACTTTTAAAATTACAGTTATTAGGTACATATTTGCCTTAATTATCTGTGCAGTCTTATCTGGAAAATTAGCTTTCTTAGAGTTAATTTACAATAGAGCTTCTAATTACCTTAATAGTATTACTGAATATTGTTTTCAATTAGAAGAGCGTAGCACATTTAGTAGATAGATGCTATCACTTCACAAGGTTCATGCTCAACACCACACAAGGCTTTTTATTAGTACAATGTTAAAGATACAAAAGGGGGGAATTGCCTCAAAACCAAACTTTGTCATTTAAAGAAGTTTCTTTACAAGTTATGTAGGAGAGCACCTGCCTTTTTTTCATGTCACTACTTTGTTAATTTATTTATGAAACCTGAGGAAGAAATAGCAGACTATCTATTAGAAGTTCATTTCAACCAACAATATGAAAACATTGCTGAATTAGGCTATAATGTTTATGTGGATCTTCTATCCAATTTTATTTTGATTGAATGATTCCTATTACAGAGTAGGAGAAATAATATGTAAACAAACAGGCCTCAGCATATTAATTGTATATATTTTTAATGTGGTCTCTCAAAACTTTTAATTACGTATTATTTTCTTCATCACAAAAAGTTGTATGATTTAAAATAAAATAATAATCTAAAATTAATGCTATTATGAGTGAGAAGCAACATCATTGATTAAAACACTTAGCAATAACAAATGACAACTATTCACTAAGCCATGCATGTTAACAATATACCCCTCTATACACTAACTCAGCATACTGATTGATTTATACTATTGCTGATCTGTATTGTTATCAATAATACAGATATAACTTCATGTGCTAAAATGCAAATTATTCTGTGCTCCCAACTTAACATTATTCCTCACTACTACACACATAGAAGAAAGAAGAGAGGAGAAAGAGAGAAGAAGAAGAAGGTGAATGAGAAAAGGAGGGAGTGAGGGAGGGAGGAAGAAGGAAGAAAGGAGAAAGGAAAGAGACAGAAAGAGAAAGATTTTTAAACTTTTTAAAAATTAAATTATTGGGGTGACATTGATTAATAAGATTATATAGGTTTCAAGTGCGCATTTTTAATAAATGATCTGTATATCACATTGTATACCCACTACTCTAAGTCAAATATCATCATCTATTGCCATACACTTGGCCTCCTTTACTTTTTACTACCCCCACCACCCTTCCTTCTGGTAACCACCATACCGCTGTCTGTGTCTTTGAGTTTCAGTTTTACATAACACGTATGAGTGAAATCACATGGTTCTCAGATTTTTCTGACTGATTCATTTTCATTTAGCATAATATTCTCAAGGTCCATCTATGTTGTTGCAAGTGGCAATATTTAATCTTTTCTAATTGCTGAGTAGTATTATATATATAATATATAGTATATATCCCATATCCCAATCATCTATCAAAGAACACTTTGGTTGTTTCTATATTTTGGCCACTGTGAATAATGGTGCAATGAGCATAGGGGTGCATATATCTTTGTGAATAAATGTTTTCAAATTTTTCAGGTAGATATCCAGAATCATTGACATCTTTTCTTCAACACAGCTAGTGTTATATAGTGTTAAACTGATTATGTCAGTTACACAAGTATTTGAAATGTGGCCTTGCCCTTGGCTGTACTATTTTTTCAAGTGTATTACCTGATGACTGGAGTAACGATATCTCAGATAATAGGTACAAAATATAAGTTCTTAAAATCAAATGCCTAGAAAAGTAGTTGGTATACTGAAAAAGCACACAATATACTGTTTCTTTAACAAAAGTTCCATATGGTTTCCAGTGTCTTTGTATGATTTAATAAGTCCTAAACAAAATAGGCAAGAATCTGCAAATGTTTTATAACAGCTATAAGTTACTTTTAAAATGCTAAAGAGATTATTTGAAACAGAAAAACCTGAAATATTATTTTTCTAAGAAGATATGATACAGATTTGAATGCAATGTGAATAAGTTAAGTATATTTTTAAGTGGAAAGAGACTTCATTTTTATATTCAATACTATAGGGACTGATGGTTATCCAATGAAAATAGAGTTAACTCCCAAAGGCACAGATGATGGCAGAGCCTAAGGCTCAGGGAGGAAAAACCAAGAACTCTGATTAAATAATGATTTCTTGTTCTCCCCTCCATATTCCCATACCCAAAACAAAACAAATTCAGAAAATAACAAAAAGTAGCCTGCAAACCAAAGGAACACAGTTCGATTCCCAGTCAGAGCACATGCCTGGGTTGCAGGCCAGTTCCTGGCAGGGGACACACGAGAGGCAATCACACCTTGATATTTCTCTCCTTCCCTTCCCCTCTAAAGATGAATAAATAAAATATTTTAAAAAATGTGTAAAAAAAGAAAGAAAATAACAAAAAATAGTAAAATGGACTCAATACAAAACTTTCTTTATATTGATAATTTAAAAGTGAAAATAAAAGACTCTGTCTAAAGTATACAGGAATAAAAACTAAACTATATTTATCAGAAAATCAAAAGCATCACCTAAATTACTAGTGAAATATCAGAGTATTTTCATTAAATTCAAACAAAAATAGAAATAAAAAGTATAAATGTTGCAAAAGAAGTCATTGTTTATATAAATAATCTATATTAACCAAGATAATAAATTACTGCATTATTAGAGAAAGTTAGTGAATCAATAAATTGACTTTAAACAAGTACATAAAAAATGTCAAGATATTTTCAGTCCAGTAATAATCAATAATCAATAATTAATGTAATAAGCACAAAAGTCATTAAAATAACAACAAAACATCAATAAGTAAAAATATAAATGATTTAGAAATATAAGGAAATATACTTGAAAACTTGATTGAACAGTTAGTTCTTAGATATAATACTAAAACCATGGTCCTTAAAAAGAGGAAAAAAAAATGTATCATTTCTCATCAACAATTGAAGTTCTTGCTCTGAAAACTACAATGCTGAGAATGAAAACACAAGCTAAAAATGGGGTGAAATGTTTTCAAATGACCTGATGACAAAGGAATTATATCCAGACTATAAAGAGAAAGCTCACAATGCAATAATAAGAAAAAAAAAACATACAAAATGGTAAAAAAATTGAACAGATACTACACCAGAGAAAACATACAGATTACAAATATTGCTATGAGATGGTCAAATCATTATTCAGAAACATAAAGTAACACCATAATGAGATCAATATCACTAGAAACCCATTAGAAAGGAGAAAAAATGATATGTCAAGTACTGGTGAAGATACAGAAAACAGGAACACTCATACATTGCTAGTGAGAATACAAAATGTTATATCAAATTTGGAAAATAGTTTGGAATTATAGTGTAAACACGCATGGCCATATGACCCAGAAATCCCACTTGAAGTTATTTTAGTTTTAAGTAAAATAAAAGCTTATATATTTACAAGGTACATGCATAAACCCACACAATTATTCAGTGTTTATAATGACTTTATTCATTACTGTCCCAAACTGGGAACAACTACAATTCCCATTTATAAGAGAACAGATAAATGAACTGTGGGATATTCAGTTGATCGCTCCTCAGCTATCAAAAACAAACAAACAAACAAACACTGATTAACATAACAATATAGATGAGCTCAAATGAGTTTTGCTAAATACAAAAAGGCTCAAAAGACTACTTATATACTCTATGGTTCTAAATTTTTCACATACAGGAAGACATAAAACTCTAGTGATTAATAAAAGATCAGTGGTTACCAATGATTTGGGATAGAGAAGATGTGATGATTGTAAAGGTGATTTAGGATAGAGAAGGTAGAGACGATTATAAAGGTGGTAGCATGAAGAAGTGATTGGGGTGGTAATCATGAAACTGTTCTTTATCTTCATAGTGGTGATGACTGCATTTGCCAAAACTCATAGAGCAATATACCAAGGGCAAATTTTTCTATGTAATTTTATAACATAAAATATTCAATACTTTGAAAAAGTATTATACATATATGCATTTGTTTTTGTATGCTATACATATATCTCTACATATGTACATAAAACACAGTTGACCATTGAACAACTTGGTTCTTCTTATACGTGGATTTTACTCAATAAATATATAGTAAACCCTCTATACCTCTAGGGTTTCATGTCTGTCACATCCAAGGACTTAGGCAACTGTGATTCAAAAACAGTATTTTGATGCAAGTTTGGGGATCTGCAAACACACAGGGACAGCTTTTGCATTGTTCTAATGCTATTTTATAAAAGGAACTTGAGTATCCATGAATTTTGCTGTGTGAGTGTGTGGATGTATGTGTGTGTGTGTGTGAAGAGGTTCTGGAACCATTTCCCCAACAGATACGAAGGAAATAATGTAGTTAGCTTTTCAGGGAGTCAAAATTTGTATGCAGATTTTCAACTATGGGATGGATTTCCCTAACCCCTGGGTTGTCCAAAGGTCTGCTGGATATATTTATAGCTACTGTTAAACAATGCAGTGACATAGCCAAATAAACCAATATCTAAATTGAAATGGAAAATTATAAGTATTCAAATAATTTCAATGAAAGCAGAAAAAAAACAGAAAATCAAAATCTGAGAAGACGAATGCAAAAAATATACCCCAAATGGTACACCAAAGTCCCACCATGTTAATTAGTATATTAGTGAAAATGAAATAAACACACAAGTTAAAATATTGAGGTTTTCAGGGTGGTTTCAAAATATGACTTAATCACATGACACAAATTAAGTAATTTAAGAATGAAAATCATATTGTTAAAATAAAAGTAAAAAAACTCTAAATGATAGACTATATAAATATAATCTAAAGAAAGCTAGAATGGCTCTAATAGCATCACCAACGTAGTCATTAAAACAAGGAAAGTTACCAAGGGTAAAAAGTTTATTAATTGCTTGTGGGAGGGGGGTATAAGGGAACTAAATGGTAATGGAAAAAATACAATTAATATTAAATTTAAAACATTGTAAAAATTAATAAAAAGGATCAACTTATCAAGAAGATGTAACAATTTTAACTGTATGTGCAACTAACAACAGAGTTCCAAAGTAGATGAAGCAAAACCTGCCAGAACGTTGAAAGGAGAAATAGAAAATACACAAATGTCTCTTAGAATCAATAGAACAAGTAGGCAAAAATCATAAAAGATGTATAAGACCTGAACAACTCTCATCAACTAACTTGGTCTGACTGACGTGTATAGAATACTTTTTTCCTAGCACAGCACTTACACAGAGTAGCCTCAGAGAAGCTGTTAAGAACAGGATAAGCAAGACTCTGATTCAATTTGTTTGGCCTGGAGGACTAACAATTAGAGCTACTAGAGACAAAGCACTAACTATGCAGAAATGCATGTCTTATCAATACTTACAAGAAAGTAAGTGTGTTTAGCTGAATTCTACATCAGTGATTAGAGGTTTTCCTAGTCCCTGTTTGTAAATACACACTTCTGAGTGACTGTGGTTCTCTATTGCAGGGATCCCCAACCCCCGGACATGGACTGGTCCATGACCTGTGAGGAACGGGGACACACAACAGAAGGTGAGGGACAGGCTAACAAGGGAAGCTTCCCATTACCTCCTGAGCTCTGCCTGCTCTGCCCTCAATTTTATCTATGGAAAAATTTTCTTCTGTGAAACCTGACCCTGGTGCCAAAAAGGTTGGCGACTGATGCTCTATTGTACTGACTAGTTGACAAAGTTTTTAGCTTCTTGGAAAGGGAACATGGTAAAAGTATTAAGCTGAAAAGAATCAGAAAGAAACTTAAAAAAAAATACTACATAACTTAAAAATGGAATTGAGTGTATTCTATAAGCTCTTTCCCTGATGGCAAAACAATGATTTAAAATTTTAAATAAAATAAAAAGGAATCAATACAGAACTCTAAAAATATATTTTAGGAAAATTTTAAATAATATAGGGTATAGCCAGCAGCAAAATCAAATAGTCTTGTTTTTTATACTTAATTTTAAAAATTGGACTCATCTGAAATAGAGAATTTCAAAAAATAAAGTAAAATAAGATAGGGCAGATTTAGAAATCTTGCATATATGGTTAAATATTATTGAAAAGACTTAAAAAATAAACAAGCTTAAATCAAAATACAGAACCAAAACATCCTCTCCTCTAAAGTCAGGAAATTGAAGATATGACAGCAGTCAACATTATAAGTGGAGCCCATTGAAAGAACTCATGTTGGTTAAGGATAAAAAGGACAGATGTCCAAAATATACCTAATAATATGTCTTTGAGGAAATCATAGAACCAGACTTCCTGTCAAAATGGAGACATAGGTAGAAGTGCTTCACCACCTTGCACAACCATAAGAAGGATCACAACTAACCTCAAAACAAAATATATCCAGATCTGCCAGAAAATCGAACTGTATGGAAGCCTGACAACCAAAAATTTAATGAAGCCATATTCATCCAGAAGTGTAGGAGGGGCAGAGATAGGGAGGCAGGGCAGAGAGGGTAAGGAGTAAGGGCAGCAAGGCAGCATCGAGGTGGTGTTGGATGTGGCGGCAGGCGGGACAGGTGGTCCCACATTCACATGTGGTGGATAAAAATCTGAAGGGATACCTGGGGAGCAAGTGATCCCAGTCCCAGGCACACCTCACAGGCCAGGGTTCCAGCACCAGTGATAAAGCCTCCTACTTTTTTGCTGTAGAAACCAATAAGGGTTGGGGTGGGGGAAGAAATTTCTAGTCTCTCAAGAGAGTCCTATTAAATGTCCCATATGTTCCTATAACATATGCAAACCCACCCCCTCTGGGAACCACCACCAGTCCAACAGTTAAAAGGGTGCTAGTCACATACAAGAAGCAGGTGAAGTGACTAGTAATGGGGTAAGTGCAGAGCAAGCCTCCAGCAGCCAGGCAGTGGCACTGTCCTGTCTCTGACACCTACCCCACCACATTCAGAGCCAAAAAGTGGTGAAGTGGGTTGTCCTGCCCTGGCAAAAACATAAGACCCTGCCCCATACAACTTGACAGGTGCACCAAGACAGGGAGTCAAAGCAGTTCTACCTAATACACAGAAACACACACAGGGAGGCTGCCAAATCAAGGAGACAAAGAAATATGAATTGAAAGGAATAACAGAACAAAACCCCAGAAAAAGAACTAGATGAAATGGATAGCCAACCTATAACATGCAGAGTTTAAAACACTGGTGATAAGGATTCTCAGAGAACTCAATGAGTGTAGCAAAAGCATAAGGGAAGAAATGAAGGCTCTACTAATGGAAATGAAGAAAAATCCACAGGGAAACAACAGTGAAGGGAAGGAAGCTGGAATTCAAATTGATGTGGAACATAAGAAAGAAATGATAATAGTCAATCAGAATAGAATGAAGAAACAAGAATTCAAAAAAAAACAAGGAAAGAATAAGAAGACTCTGGGACATCATCAAAAGTGCCAACTTCTAAATCATAGGGATGTCATAGGAGAAGAAGAGGAACTAGAAATTGAAAATTTATTTGAAAAAAATAAGGAAAGAAAACTTTCCTAATTTGACAAAGGAAATAGACATACAAGTCTAAGAAGCAGGGTCCCAAACAAGCTGGACCCAAAGAGGACCCCGCCAAGACACATCATAATTAAAATGCCAAAGGTTAAATAAAGATAAAGACAGAATCTAAAAGCAGCAAGAGAAAGGCAGAGTTACCTACAAAGGGGTTCCCATAGGATTATCAGCTGATTTCTCAAAAGAAACTGCAGGCAAGAAGGGACTGGCAAGAAGTATTCGAAGTAAGATAAAGCAAGGGCCTACATCCAAGATTGCTCTATCCAGCAAAGCTACCATTTAGAATGGAAGGGCAGATAAAACGTTTCCCAGACAAGATAAAATGAGTGGATCTCATCATCATCTAGCCCTTATTATATGAAATATTAAAAGGACTTATTTAACAAAAACAAGATAAAAACTATGAACACTAAAATGACAACAAACTCACAACTATAAACAAAAAACATAAATCTAAAAATCTAAATCTAAAAAACAAAAGCAAACTAAGCAAAGAATAGAACAGGAATAGAATCATAGATATGGAGATCATATGGAGGGTTATCGATGCGGGGGGAGAAGGGGAGAATGGAGGAAAAAGTGTGGGGATTAAGAAGCGTAATTGGTAGGCATAAAATAGATAGGGGGGGTTTTAAGAATAGTATAGGAAATGGAGAAGCCAAAGAACTTGTATGCATGATCCATGGATATGAACTAAAGGGAGGATTGCTGCAGGGAGGGGGTACCAGGTGGAATGGGAAAAAGGGAAAAATTGGGGCAACTGTAGTAACATAATCAATAAAATACACTTAAAAAAGGAAATCATAGAACTAAAAACAATGCATTTCATAAATACATTTAGACAATGAAATGACTTTCTTATTGACATAAATGCCATAAATGCCATTTATCTTGAAATATAAAAATTATTCAAGTAGTAGAAATTTTTAACAGTCCTAAGTCCTTCTCAATGTTCCGATTGTTACTTTGTGGTTATTGTTAGAATTTTTTTTCTTCTGTGAGAGTCAATTTAAGCAATGTAATAGGGAGAAATCTATTCTTCAAAAGGAATTACCAGATAAAACTCTAAGGCAAAACAAATATTTTTTCAATTGCTAGAAAATTTTCATTGCCATCACACAGATGTTCTGTTGCCAACCATGTCTCTAAAATTAAAACTGATTTTCTTTAGAATGCTTCAAATAAATTTGTACTGAGGAGATTTAGCTACACATTAGTAATTCTGCATTTGATATTGCTTTGACTAACGACTCACTGTTATAAAGAAGGTTTCTACTTATTTCTGAAATAAAAAAATAAAAAGAAACAATGGAACTTTCATGGGTTCCATGATTCTTGGTCATGTCATATCTTTTTTCTTGATCTAACGAAGATCAGTATCCCTACCACATGTAATTCATCCCTGCATTTGAGATCACCCTTTCTTCTAGGATGGAAGTCTGGCCTCTAAAATTCTATTATTGTAACTGGAAACCTTATTCTGAGTCCTTACTTCCTTAATCACATCAAACAATTATCACTACCATTATAGGCAACCTACTGATTTTTTAAATTGTTCTTGACATAACTATTTCATATATAATTTTATTATAATGTTTCAAGTTGAGTTCTGTCCTCTGCTTTCTAATTATGATTACTTTCATATTAATCATTTTGACCCAGCTTTATCCTAATTCAAAAACTCAAGTTTCCCGTTCTTCTAATTTCCCTCACCCCATCATAGCTATTCCTTATGCAACATGTAAATTAAAAAAAAATATCTATAGGCATCAAAGGTTTAAAGGCTAATTACATGGAGACTTTAATTCTAGAGATACATCAAGTCAAATAAAATGTATTTCAAAAATTGTAACCGTGTTTATAATTTAGAAAAAAGGCAGATAACTATAATTCCAAAGATATGATAAAGTTTTGAGTCTATGTTAAGTAAAAGTTTGGGTAGAATAAATGGCAATGCCAATGTCATGTTTTATTTATTTTTTCATCATGTTAAAAGCAGCAAGACTGGAAATGATTCATTAAATTTAGTGATAGTTTAGACAATATACAAAAATATGTATTATTTTTATTTTTTAAAAGATAATTCATGCAATTTTTCTTCTATACAAAGATGTCTTGATTCAAGTGTATTTTTTCATGAGTTTCAAAAACATGGGTTTGCAAGTGATAATTTGCATATATTTTTAAAAACACATTTGATTTTAAAGATCTCTAGAGATTTATTAATGAATAACTTCAAAAAATGCAATACTTATTCTATAAATATATTAACATATAACTGATAATAAATAAAGGCTAATATTGTATTTTTCTCTATAGAGAAGAGTTAAATTCTTCCAGGCAATAAGTAAAGGAAAATAAATAAAAAATATCTTTATAATTCTTAAATATGTTGCCAACATACTTTATAGCTTTACATAAAATTTTCCTGAGTTAAGAAACACATTAATATTACTGAAGTGAACTAATAATGTATGTTCTAAGTTAAAAGAAAACTAAATATCATAGTACATGTAATACAGCTATCCAGATATAGAGACTATTTACTTGAAAAGAAAACACATTAAGAAAAGTTTTACTATATCTTGTGAAGTTCTTTTTTTTTTCTTAAATTTGGGCCAGGCTTGGAGTTTGTATATGTTTTCTTTACTCTGTAACTGTCCTACCTTCTCACTGATATAACACAGTAACCAAGCATATGCTAGTTTACAAAATTTCAAATATTTCTGATATAATCAATGCCTCTTTGTTTCCAGAATTGGTGATTCCCTCCTTATATAGTTATATAAACATGTACATAAAATTATAAATGGCTTTGAAAATCACAAAATAGATATTATTCAATAATTATAGTCTACATATTAAATAGTTTATTACAGATATTACTTAATTTTTTACACTTACTGATTTTTGAGGGAGGATGTTGAATTGTTTTCCCACTTATTTATGCATTCATTGATTCATTCTTGCATCTGGTATCAAACCCATAGCATCAGGATGATGCCCCAACCAACTGAGCTATCGGGCCAGGGCCAGGTTATTCCTTTCAAACATCTAGCCTTTAATGTAAGTATTTCTCATAGTTTTCAAACACAGAGTAGCTACAAGACACACATCTACATTTCATTTTTACCTGTCATCTTCTAGTAACATTGGCAAATGCATTTTACAAGAATATTGTAATCTCTTTGTGAGTAACTCTGTTTTCAGTAATAATTCCTAGCCCCATGATGTACGTTTTCCAAGACTTTTGGAGCTACATTTCTTTTCTCTAGTTCTTTCTGATATGTTCTTACTCATTTACATATAATATCTTTTATAATCCCTCATCATATTTTTTTTTATTTTGAGGACAATGTATTTTCTGTGCACTGTATTGTTTGATGCTATACTGCTGTGTTTTTGAAGAAATTATAACTACCTTGATATGCTGATTCTTGTTTTTCTTTGTCTCAAGTGGAAGGCTTATAAGTTAATCTGATAGATGTAGATAGATGTAGGCTTATCAGTTCATCTGAAAAATTCATTTAAAATGAATTTTTTCAGATTGCATGGTACTAGGAGGACCAGTTGAAAAAAATTACTTCTTTATACAGAGCTGCCTATTTCTCCACTTTAGAAATCCTACACCCACCTTTAAAGAGTCTTTCTTAAAGACTGTTAGAAATCAGTCAAATCCTACTTCAGCCTGTTCATGCTTTAAATCTTTATTGACTATTAAAGGTAGGTTACACTTGACATTAAACCTATTTTTGAAGTCTACATTTGCCATATTACATTATCAGTAAACCTTAGTCAATATCAGAATCTAATAAATATTAGGGATGGATGGTGGTTTATATTCCCATGTACATGCATTTTCAAACATTAATTTGTCTGAGTTGGCAAGTCCATAATGTGTAAAAATGGATGAGTCAAGCAAATCTATTTTCAGACATTATTTTTCCTACTATTAGAACTAATTTCTGCTGATGTGAAAGTATCATTTGCCTGACCTAGCAAGTGTGAGTGTCTAATGGGCTTAACTGAGTTAAGGCTGTGAACTGGTTATCTAAGTTCTAAACCTCAGTGCTTGGCTAATTCACTCATAGATTTAGCTAACTCATTTCACTATTTTAAACCCAAAGTACATTATCAATAAATTGGAACTAATAACACTGGATTTGCTGCATAATAACCTAGGAAGAAATAGATAACAAATAGATGTTTCTTTCTATAACAAATGCTATAAGTTAACACCCAATTTACCCATTCAGAATCATAAAATTCAGTTAGTCATTTATTTCAGGATCCTAAATGTTGGGGAAAATGTGGAAGTTATTTGTTAAAAAGGTACCTTGCAAGAAGTAAAGCAGGTGCTATGGTTAATGGTGCTGTAATTCAGCAAATTCCTGTTCCATCTCATATATCAGCATGATATTAAATTTCTGATTTTTTGAGTCCATTATAAAGTTATGATTTCACACTAAGCCTTGGTACAAAAGCTACACAATCTCTCCTCAAACTGTTTGGAGAGATACTTTCTTCAATCTTTTACAAATAGTAAGACCTATTGCTTTCTATTTTAATTAAGAATGTAACATTTATAATAATGTTTTCTTAGAATTCATAAGATTGGAAAATTTATTCTGTAAATTATTTAGATCACAAAGTAAAATATATTTAAAATCATATGCTAAATCTTATAGTGGTGATCTATTTATGCAATTAATTTTAATCTAAAATTGCTTTAAAACAGAAACTAGAAAGTGTCACAGATGTTTGTTACAGTATTTTGAAGTTAAAAATAGTTCTAAAAAAGTCACAAACATTTTTCTTAAAATATTTTTAAAAAATCTATAATTTTAAAACATTTTCTTCTTGAAATCATTAGGATGATAAATATGTCCCTCATATTGTATCTGGAATAATTAAGATCCGATGATTCTTGGTTAATGTTCATTTTAACTACAAAGCAAATAGAAATGCTAGTAAACCTCTGTTGTTAATTTTCTACTGTAAAGATATTTTAATATTGTAGAGAGAAAATGAAAATACATCTGACTATTAATCCATCTAAAATTTGTACACACACACAGAGGAAATGAAAGATTGCATCTTTTCTTATAGTTTATCTGTTGAGGTGCCAAATAATTCCTTTATAATGAAACATATGTATAAAGAAATCATACAGTAACCCCATAAAACTTAGCATTCTATCTTTAACAAAGGATGGAAAATAGTTTTACTACTGAAAAAATCATCTTTACCCATATGAGAGAACATATTCATGAATGATACATCTGAAAAGGGGTTAATTTCCAAAATATGTGAAGAACTCAACACCAGGAAGACAAACAGCCTAATTAAAAATTTGTGAAGGGCCTGAATACACATTTCTCCAAGGAGGACATGCACATGGCCAACAGACATATGAAAAACGCTCAGTGTCAGTAATCATCAGAGACATGCAAATTAAAACTATAATAAGGTATCATTTAACACTGGATGAAATTTCTACCATCAATAAATCAGCAAACAAGTGCTGGTGAGGATATGGAGAAAAAGGAACCCTTTTGCACTGATAGTGGGAATGCAGACTGGTGCAGCCACTGTGGAAAACACTATGAAATTTCCTCAAAAATCTAAAAATGGAACTACCTTTTGATCCAGGGATTCCACTGTTGGTATGATATCCTAAGAATCATGACACACCAATTCAAAAGACCCTATTTACCTCTATGTTCATGGCAGTGTTATTCACAATAGTCAAGATCTTGAAACAGAGCACTCATTAATAGATGAGGAGATAAAAAAGATGTGATACATTTACACAATGGAATACTACACAGCTCTAAAATAGAAGGAACTCTTACTCTTTGTGACAGCATGGATGCCCCTCAAGATTATTATGCTAAGCAGAATAAGCCAGTCAGAAAAACACAAATAACATACAACCTCACTTGCCTTGTATTTTTGGATCATAAGATACACCTAAGTTTTAGAGGAAAATAGGAAAAAAATTTTTGAAGCAAAAAATGTGGTAAAATATTTACTAACATAAATAGCATAATATTTCACCAATGTAAATGTAAATAGAACTCAACAGCAGCATTAACAACCATTATTCCTCCCAAATTTTGGGGGGGGGTGCATCTTATAGTCTGAAAAATATGGCATATGTAGAATCTAATGAACAAAATGACAAACAAAATAGGACCAGAGACATGGATCCATGGAACAGACTGACAGATCTGGGGGAGGGGGCTGTGTGGGTGGGACTGGAGGAGATTAGCCAAAGAAGATATATGCATATGTGCATAGCTCATGGACACTGACAACCATGTGGTGAAGATCAGGGCAGGGGGTGAGGGCATAGTCAGGGGGAAATAGTGTAATAATGTCAACAATAAAAAAAAGAAAAATCATCTTTGTCTTAATAAATTATTTTATCTTATTGAAACAATGTACTGAATCCTCAGATTTTAGAAATCAACTTATATAAATGGAAATAAAGTATTAAAAATAAAATATTTAAAATAAAATAAATATTAAATATTCTAAATTATCAATTTGATGCATAATATTTCTTTATATTAAGGTACTCTGAATTAATTTATCTCTTACCTATGTGCACATAGGTAGTTTCTAATCTATTAATTATAGTGTTGCAATAAATATGCTTATACACACAAAATTTTTCACATTTATATGAACATCTATAGCAATAACATATTGGAATTGTAATGGTTGGATCAAAAGTGATGAGCACGCACATATGCTTTCAATTTTTTACAGGTGAATGCCTGGGAGTGAAATAGTTGGATCATATTTAGATATACATTTAACTCTTTAAGAAATTACCAACATTTTTTCAAGGTGTTTGTATCATTATACATCTCCAGATGTGTATATAAAGACTTACACATGAGCATTGAAAGCCCTTTTATTTGTTATAATAAAATGCTGAAATAATCCAAATACTTTTCATCAGATAAATGAATACATTATCTCTAATAACACCCTAAAAGAATTGTTATATCTGAAAGCAATTATGCTGAGTGAACAAAATCATATAAAAATATGCATATTGCATATTTTCATTTGTATGTGTTTCTTAAAAATGCAAACTATTCAGAGAGCAGATAATGGCCCATTGGGAATGCCAGAGCAGGAGGGAAAAATAATGAAGGGACTCAAGGGAAATTTGATGGGTGATGGATATATTCATAGGGTCAATTGTGATGGTTGTGTCACAAGTGTGAACATATGTCATATCTAATCAGATTTTATGTGATAAATCCATACAATTTTGTAAGGCAATTATACTTCCAAAATATTGTTAAAATATATAAAATTATACTCCAGCACAAAGCAGAATGAAATAAGTTCTCTACAGTAGTTAATCAAAGAGCAGGTCCATGTAACAAATTAAGTCCTTTGCTGTAAGTCCCTAACAAATTAAAAAGTGTGCACCACAGTGCAGACCAAAGTTCTCTTCCCTTCACTAAGGGAGTTTTGCCATGAAAAATGTATATTAATTGAACTAAGCATTCAGCTTAGTCACAGGCTACCTGTCTTCTTAAAGCCCAACATCAAACAGACACAGATCTGTCTATCTGTCTATCTATCTATCTATCTATCTATCTGGCATCTATCCCATTCTATCTGAGAACTTAATGCTATTCCATTGTCTTTCCCTTCATGTTCCATTACCATACCATCCCAAATATTGAAAGAAATTATAGTATCAGCCAGGATTCAAGTATCTTTTATTGTACTGTAGCTTAGAGAAAATTGTTATTCTTATATTGAAATTCCACAAGAGTGCTTTCATAAATTAATTTATACCTTCTCCTATGACAGAAAGACTGTTTTAAGATGCCTATATATAGATCCTTTATACATATCAATATTACTTTTTTTTTAATTTCATTTATTTATCTTTAGAGGGGAAGGGAAGGAGAGAGGGAGAGAAAATCAATGTGTGGTTGCCTCTTGTGCATCCCCTGCTGGGAACTGGCCTGCAACCCAGGCATGTGCCCTGACTGGGAATCGAACCATGATCCTTTGGTTCACAGGCCTGCACTCAATCCACTGAGCTACATTAGCCAGGGCACATATCAATATTACTTTTTAGAATTTAATTGAATGGCTAATTTTGTAACAATGTGGATAAAAATAATTTTATTCTTACCTTTAAAAATGGAATCACTAATTATATATTTCCTGATATGATGTATATTAATTAATTAACTTAACAAATCATTTTTAGGTATCTATTATGTTTCTGGTACTATTCTGGGCATTAGGGATAAATCAGGAAACAAAACATAAAACATTTCTTTCCTCAGATAACACTTGGTCCATCAGGCTAACAGAAAATAAATGAAAAATATGTTTGGGGATTTCAGTTTAATACAGGTGGCCTGAAAATGCTTGACTGAGAAGGTGAGTTTGCAAATGAACTGATGGAATGTGAAAAATTGTCATCTAGTTATCAAAGGAAGGCTATCTTAGGAAGAACAAAGAAAAAAGTATGGGCAAAACCTTTCCGGAAAAGTTTGAGGACCATTAAGAAAACCCATGTGGCTGGAACAGAATGAGACAAAGTATAGTGTTGTGTTCTAAGAAGTAATTGGGGGTGGGGATCATATTACATCTGAGCGAAATTGGAAACCAGTGGAAGGCTTTGAGAAGCAAAGAAACAAGATATAATTTATGTGTTGAGAAGGTCACTATGGCTATTATATTGAGACAAGATTTAAGGCAGCAAGACTAAAACATGGAGAAGAGTCATAAGGTGATTAAAGTAGTGTTTTTTAATAGAAGTTGGTGATTTAAGTCATATCAGTAGCTGTAGGATTGGTATGATGTGGTCAAATCCTAATTATATTATAAAGGTGACAACTATTCAAATTGCTCACAGACCAGGTACATGGAGTAAGGAAGAGAGAAAAATCAAGGGCAACCTCCAGTGTAAGTGTTTGCAAACAGAAGAATGGTGACACCGCTAGCTGTGACGATTGGACTATAGCAGGAACTGGGGTGGACAATCATCACTGAAGCTCCGATTTGGCATGCTATGTTTGAGAGTCCTACGGGCACCCAAAGGGGAATGTCAGGTAGGTAGTGAGATGTACTGATGTGAAGTGCAGTGTAGCTCAGAAAGAAGGTTGAGTCATCAGCACATCAATGGTGTTTAAAACCAAGAGACTAAATAAGATAAACTAAAAGTGGGTGCAGATAGAAAAATAATCAAAGGGCTGGTCACCAGAGTGATGCAAACATTTACAGTTGAGAGAAATAAGGAGTGAACAGAAAGGTCACCAAAATGGAATCATAAGTGTAGGCATAAATTGAACTGCCCAGGAAGTCAAGGAAATACATTATTCACAAAGGAAAGATAATTGGCTATACCAAATGCTTATAGATAGTTCAAGGAGGATAACGACAGAGCAATTACCATTCCTTTTAGCAAAGTGGAGGTAATTGCTGACCTTGATCAGAGCAGTTTGACTAGAATGTTGCAAATGAAATATATTTTAATGAATTGAAGTCTAGTTTATATAAGTCAAGTCAGAATGATAGAAATAAGTAGGTCATTGGAAGGAGAGGCAGAAACAAAAGGGATTTTTAGCTTTATGTACAAATAGGGGTAATTCTGTAAAAAGAAAGAAAAAGTATAGGGAGAATTTCTAGGGTAAGGAAGCAAAAGATGATAGAATCTAGGAAACAACAGAGGCTGATCCTCTTTAAGATCAGATCTCTAGTCTATAATAAAAAGGATGATCTGGCATGTATATAACCACAGACACAGATAGATGCCTCTAATAAATTAATGTATCTGTAAATTAAGAAACAAGGTTGTCAGCTGGAATTGAAAATGGGCAAAAGGATTTCAGACTTTGAAGAAAGAAGGAACAGTATTTAAACAATGAGAAAGTTAGTGGACTAAGAAAACAGAGTAAGAATATCAGAAGCTAGTAAAGCTCCATGGAAGATCAAAAATGAAGTGAAAACTGTCTAAGTGATTCTTTGTGTATATGGATTTGTTTTGCTTTTGCTAGCCAAGTGCATCTGTATCAGGCCAGGCACTGGATTGTCAAAAAAATTGAGGATAATAAGTATTGTGTTTTATCTAATGAATGGAATTACAAATAATATTTTTCTGTAAATAATTTTATATCTGGTTGCTATGAACTAAATTTCATCCCCCCCCAACTCCAAATTCATATGTGAAACCTTAACTCTCAATAGGTCTGTATTTGGATATAAGCCCTCTAAGGAGAAATTAAGGTTAAATGAAGTCAAAATAGGGGGACCCTAATCTGATAGGACTGGTGTACTCCTAAGAACAGGAAGACACTCCAAAGGCAAGGCTATGTGAGGGCACAGTGAGAAGGTAGCTGTCCGTATGCCAGAAAGAGGTCTCACCTAAACACAACCCCTACTGCACTTGAATATTGGAGTTCTGGGCTTCAGAACTGTGAGAAAATTAATTTCTGTGGTTTAAGCCACCATGCCTGTGGTATTTTGTTTCAGCAGCTCTAGCAGATTATTGAACTGTGCACATTTATTATTTTATATTTACATTTAGATAGGCTCAGCTACACTGAACAAGAATTTGTTGTATTTTCAGGTTCAAGTGGCTGCACACCAGAGATCAACACGTGAATGTGTTTTTTGATTCACTCAAAACTCTTTGTTATTATTGCTAACATATTGATTTAAAGCTTGGGGCCAGAAGACATGGTCAACTGTATTAAAGGAGAGGAACACAGAGCTTGTGGAATGACCATTGTTACTGTAACTTGAAGCAAGCACACTCTTTATCTATGCATAGGCAAAGCCTCATCCCTTAAAATGGGACCTTGTATTTCTGGTTTTTCCAGCAAGAGTGTGCAGGAATACACAAGGATCCTAGCAATTTGCCTCTCCCAACAAAGACATGAGTTAAGAAAGTTACAATATAGTAACAAAAAGAATCAAATTTGTTAGCGTGGGACAGTTATTGCTAGGAAAAGAAAAATAATACCAAATATGTACAACTTGGGTAGAAGTCTGGAGGCCTTATTTTGATACCTGGGAACACAAGCATTCATCCCCCCCTTTAACAGAAGCATTGCAGAGTCCAGACACATTAATATATTTAAAAACTCAGCAAACTGTGGTGTATAGGCCAGTTGCCTGTTTGTGTAAATACAGCCCCACCCCACCTGTACTCCCAGTTCTGATGGAACAGCCATGCTCTGTCATGTACTTACTGTCCATGGGTTTAAAAAAATAAGGACAGCATTATCAGAATTATGTAGCCTCAGTAGAGACTGGATAGCCTGAAGATTTAAACTACTCACTATTTGGCATTTTAAGTAAAAGGTTTTTCAACCTGTGGTGTATAGTGACATGCATACAATGGAGAATGAGAGATTAAATAAAAGTGATATAATTCTTTAAAAGACTTTATGGTAGAGAACCAGATGATAAAACAGCTTTATATTCTCTATATTCCAACTTTAATAAGGTATAATTGACAATAAAATTATGTATTTAAGATATTAAAATATGGTTTAGTATTCACATTTTTTGATATGATTAACACATTTAAGTCAGTTAATACATCAATCACTAGTTACCCACTTACCTGTTTTTTGAGGTTAAGAACATGTAAGATCTACCATCTTAGCAAATTTCAGGTAGGATATGCAATATCATTATCTACTGTCGCCATGGTCTACGTTAGGACCCCAGTGTTCACTCATCTTTAACTTAAAGTCTGTACTCTTTGACCAGTTGCTCCTCATTTTCCCCTCCCCAGAACCCCTGGCAGCCACCATTGTATTTTCCATTTTTGTGAATATGACTTATTTATATTCCACGTACAGGTGAGATCACACTCTGTTTGTCTTTCTGTGTCTGGTTTATATGACTAAGCATTATGTCTTCTAGGTCCATTCATGTTGTTCTAGTTGGCAAGGTTATCTTTATTTTATGGCTGAATAATATGCCATTGTATGGTTGTGTGTATGTTCATGTGTGTGTGTATACCAACCACAATTTTTAATCCATTATTCGACCGGCAGACACTTAAGATGTTTTTATATTGTGGATATGGTGAGTAATGCTGCAATAAACTTGGAGGTGCAAAACATCTTTGCAATCCTTTCATTTCCTTTTGATATATACCTAAAAGTGGGATTGTTGAATCATATGGTGGCTCTAGTTTTAATTTCTTGAGGAATCTTCATGCAGTTTTCCATAACGGCTTCATGAATTTACATTACCACTAACAGATTACAAGGGTTCCCTTTTCTCCACATCCTTGCCAATAATTGTCTCATTTCTTTTTGATAATAGTCATCCTAATAGATGGGATGTGCTATCTCATTACATTTTTTACGTTTCCCTGCTGATTAGTGATGTTGAGTATCTTTACATATATCTGGTGAGAAGCCCTATTATTTTTAACTGAATTTGTAAATTTGTCTGTCTTTAGATACTTAAACTCTACAAGCATTAGGATGAATCATCAATGCTGGGGTCAGTAAACGATGGGACAGGAGATCATCCACATGTAACAGTCTGGTCAGGAACTGTAAACTTGTCTTCAGAATCAAACCATTTTATCATGCACATTGGACATTTTCTCCATGTAAATTTTAACATAATGTTTAAAATTTTATTCCTCCTGCTATTTCAAAAGTAAAGTCTTAATTTAGATTGGCTATTTTGATTTTTATGTAATTTTTAAAATAATAAATGAAAGTGGAATATATACTGATTCCTATTCCAGAGTGTATGTGATATAATTTGGAATATGTCTACTCTTAGAAATTTTGCAAACAACAAAAATAATTTCTCCTTAGAGCTTTTAATGGTAGTTTTATATCCTTTCAGGGAAAAATAAAGTAACTATAGACCGCTTCCATTGATATTGGATTCTATTTCATAATTTTTCCCCATAGAAAAACTATAGAAGCTTCTTGAGTATTCTAAGGAATTTTCTTATTTCCTACTCCTCAAACCATAGATTTCACTATTTTTTAAACAAATGTAGAATAAACTATTATTTGGAATTCTTACCAGAGTGAATTTCAAATTTTTAAAAACTGACTAAGAAGCCCCAAGGGATTGTATTTTCGGACCTACCATATATTTTCTTGATGAGGCAAATAAATCTCCTTGCATTATGTACCTAGACTTCCTCTGTGGGGAAATCCCAATCAGTTACTGTATCCTTAACATGATGTTGTGGCTGGTTTTAAAATTAATAACCACAAAAAATAATCACATGCTTGATGACATTATTAAAGCCTGCTCATTTTTGAATTATTTGTTTTCCCACTTGCTATATAAGGTAACAATGCATTTTAATGAAATTTCAAGTTTATTGCATTGATATTTATATAAAATTAATGAATTAATTCAGTTAAAATAATGACTCTTTATGAGCGTGAAAAGTTAATCCATATTTCTCTCTAGACATTCCATTTATTTAGTCGTGCTCTTGCCCATAGATTATAAGAGGAGTGAGCCCAGGGCACAGCCAACCAAAGTAACTTCTACAATTTTATCACCGTTAATTTTTATTTATTTTTACTATATTAAAGAAAATGTCTTCTTAATAAGTTTCTTAACCCATTGAGATGTTATTTCTCTTTTGCTTCTTTATTAGTGCTACTCTTCTTATGTTCACTTTTACAGAATTTGTAATTATTGAACTAAGGGAAGCAGAAGAGACATTGGAAATTATGTGCTGATAACTTATATGCTTCTTGAAACAATTCTACAATAGCCTGGTAAAATATATTTAAACTATAGTTTAAATATGATCATGAAAGTACAGGTAAGTTCTGCTTTCCCTGACTGTCCTCTTTCCTCCATTTTTCCCTAACAAACATTTGAGACTGAATTCACGACACCTCACAAAAATGTTTCTTTGGTACCAATCAAGGCATACTTTTTTATGGTTCAACTGCTACACTCATGTTCTAATTGTTCTCTCTTTATGTAAATTTGCACTTGTCCTTACCATAATTCTCCCCTGTGCTCTCAGACTACCACTCCACTTGATGAAAAACTAGTCTCTAACACCAGCTCCTTTAAAAACATTACCTTCTCTGCATCTCAGTGGAAAGCTTGATGTTTGTCAGTATGCTCACCCTACGACGGACGGTGACTTTTTGTTTTTACAAGTCTGTTTAGTGGAATTTTTTTTATTAATGTGGCTCCAAATTGCTTAATGTAATGTGTTTCCTCTTGCTATTGGCTACTGATTCTCCAAAATTTTAAGCCATTTAGGCTCAAGCCATCTGGCAATAAACTTTTCTTCAGCAACTAGTTTAAAGACTTTCTTTTGGATTCCACTTCACTATCCACCTGGTTGATTATGTCATTTAATGAATGACCCATCCTACATACAAGGCTCAGAGTTCATCATCTGTTATGTGACTTTTATTCACTTGTAAATTATTTTAACAATCCACTGCCAGCATGACTTAGACATTTGACACAACTAAAAAAAATCCGCCAGTTTGAAATCACACTCTGTTAACTCCCTCAAATCCTTCTAACCTGTTTGTTCATACATTTTCCACTTCAGTGGTATCCTTTTTGATTTTTTCTCACCCAAAGATGTGTTTCCATTGAATTTAGAGAGTAAAGGAAGGGGGTGTGGAGAGAGAGAGAAAGAGAGAGAGAGAGAGAGAGAGAGAGATGTGACAGAGAAACACAGTGCCTCCTGGGTATCAAACCCACAACCAGACATGTGCCCTGACCAGAAATCAAACCAGCAAGCAACTTTCCAATGCAGGAATGACACTCCAACCAACAGAGCCATGCAGCAAGGGCTCCTCTTTGGATTCTTAAACCTTCTCCTTACATGTCACAAGCATTTGCTATTCATTTTACATTAACACAACAGTAATTTACCTCTTGACTTCTATAATTTGTGCTATGATTTGGTGATAAAACCAAAATTCAAATGACTATTCTTCCTATGGCAGTTAAAATACAGGGATATTGGCACTAAAAATTAAGCTCAATAATATGAAATGTCAAATTTCAGCTGTTATTACAAAGAATGCTATTGTCCAAAAAGTAAAAATATATGATAATTTTAGCAAAATGAAAGGTTCTAAAATATAAAAATGTTCAGTGTATCAAATTAAAAACCCAGGCTGTATGATTACACTTACAAATAATTAAATAAATCTACTGTATTTTGTGTGTAGAAGAAGAAATAATGTTTATCTTTAGGGAGAAGAAGGATGTAGTGATTTGAGGTTTTGGAGATAGGCAGAATCTTGCTTGTGTCCAACTTGATTCCTTGTTATGGCCAAAAGTATCTGTATAGATATATTATATATTGTTTAACTATTTATCTGTTATGAGTATGTCAATTCTTTCTACCTTTTGGTTATTATAAATAATATAGTAATAACTATTCCTATACAAGTTTTTGTATGAAAATCTCTTTTCATTTTGAACTATATTTAATCATTAAGGAACTGACAGACTGTCAAAGCAGCTGTACCATTTTACATTCCCATGAGCAGTGTCGGAGAGTTCTAATTTTTTTTGCATTATAGCCATCATTTATCTGATATTTTTATCAGAGGCATTCTTTTGGGTATTAAGTAGTGTCCCATCATGGTTTCAATTTACATTTCTTTCATAACTACAGATGTTGAGCATTTTTTAGGTGCTTATTGGTCACTGATATATCTTCTCTAGAGAAATATCTACTTAAGTCTTTTGACCATTTTCAAAATCAAATAATTGGACTTTTATATTATTGCATCTTAAGAATTCTCTATATATTTAGACATAAATTTCTTATCAGATATATAACTTGAAAATTTATTCACCTATTCTGTGCATTAGCTTTTCACTTTCTTTATGGAGTTCTTTGGTATATGAAATTTTTAATATGGGTGAAATCCAATTTATTTATTTATTTTAATTCTGTACCTCAAGCATTAGGTGTCGTATCTAAAAATACATTAGCCAACTCAAAACTCATTAAGATGTATCTTTTCCACTGGCTGGTGTGCCTCAGTGGATTGAGTGCCAGCCTGAAAACCAAAGGATTGACCATTCGATTCCCAGTCAGGGCACATGCCTGGGTTGTGGGCCAGGTCCCCAGTATGGGGTGTGTGAGAAGCAACCACACATTGATGTTTCTCTTCCTCTCTTTCTCCCTCCCTTCCCCTCTTTCTAGAAATAAATAAAATCTTTATTTAAAAAAAGATGTAACTTGTTGCCTTTTAAGAATTTTTAAAATTTTAGTGCTTATGTTTATTAATTCATTTGAGTTAATTTTTGTATGTGGTAAGGTCCAATTCCATCGTTTTGCATGTGGCTATCCAGTTGTCTCTACACCATTTGTTAAGAAGACTACTTTCCTTTCCTTTAAATGGTCTTGGCACACTTATAGAAAATCAGTTGATCATGGACGCATGGATTTATTTCTGTACTTTCTATTTTATTTTATGGCTCTGTATGTCAGTCCTTGTGTGGGTAACACAATGTTTTGAACTTTGCTGCTTTGGATAAATTTTGAAATTGCAACATGAGTCCTCCTATTTTGTTCTTTTTCAAGGTCATTTTGGATCCCTTACAATTCCACATCAATTTAATTTTTTTTTCAGAGTTTATTCTTTCTTTGAATTTTATTTTTTCATTATTTTCTTCCATTACCATTTAATCTCTTTATATGGCCCTTGCCCTTGCATTTGCCACACTGTTGTTCATATCTGTACAGCCTTTGTTTTTTTTGCTCAATCCTTCCACTCCCTATATTCTCCCGCCTTAGCTGTCATCGTGCTCTCTGTGAGTCTGTCTCTATTTTGCTTGTTAGTTCAGTTTATTCATTAGATGTTACATAGGAGTGAAATCTTATGGTATTTGTCTTTCTCTGGCTGGCTTATTTCACTTAGTATAATGCTCTCCAGATCCATCCATACAGTTGTGAAAGGTAAGATTTTCTTTTTTTATGGCCAAATAGTATTGCATCGTGTAAATGTATCATCAGCTTGTCAATTTCTACGGAAGTCAGCTAGGATTCTGATAGGGATGGCATTGAATTTGTACTTTAGTTTGGTTTAGTAATGTTATCAGAAAAATATAAAGTCTTCTGAGCCTTCAACATGAGTTATCTTTCCTTTTACTTTGTTCTTTCTTTCCACAATATTGTAGTTTCACAGTCAATCTTTTGCACTCTATTTGTTAAATTTGTTGCTAAGTGTTAAATTTTTAGAAATTATTTTATAGAATTTTGTTCTTAATTTCATTTTGAATTGTTTATTGCTAGTATATAGACATACAATTGATTTCCTATGTTAATTATTTGTCCTTCAATCTTTCTGAAATAATTTCTTAGTCATACCATTAGTAGATTCCTTTGGATTTCCTATGTGTATTAGATCATGTAATCTGTGAAAAGAGATAGATTTACTTCTTCCTTAGCAATACAGATACTTTTTTTATGATGATGATTATTATTTTCTCTAAATGGCTTATAATAATAATAATGCTATCTAGAACTTCCCTGGATAGAACTTTCAGTACAATATTGAGGAGGTGAGAGAAGATATCCTTGTGTTTTTCCTGACTTTAGAAGTAATGCTGGTTGCATAAGTGATTTGGGAAGGTATATTTGCATTTTGTTGGAGAAGTTTATGAAGAGTTCAAGTTAATTCTCTAAATGAGTGGAGAATTGAGAAACTAACTATCAGGCCTGGGATTTTCATTGTGGATAGATTTTAATTTCTAATTCAAATTGTTACAGATGTAGTCGGAATAACTCCTCTTCAGTCTGTTGTTGCAGTTTTTGTCTTTTAAGGAATTTGTCCATTTCATCTACGCTAAGTATTTAACTGTTGTAGAATTATTTTTATTATTTCTTCATGTTTGTTTCTGTAAAGTTGGTAGTGATGTTCACACTTTTATTTCTTATTCTATTTTTTCCCTAGTTTATTTTAATGTATCTGCTGCAAGATTAGCTCTTAATCATATTAGCTTATTTTGTAAGTGATGAGTTATTTTTCTCTTGTTCTTTTTGAGATTTTTTCCTGTATTTGATTTTATCATTTCTTCTATATTGCATTTTATGGGTCAATTTGCATTTATCCTACTTGGTGTTCATTGAGCTTCCTGCATGTGTACATTATTGTTTTTCAAAACATTTGAGGTTTTCTACCACGATGATATCTTCAAATAATTTCTTCTGTTGCTTTCTTTCTTCCTTCTCCTTCTGGTTTCCCATTATGCGTACACTGGTGTTGTTCATGGCTACCCACATTTCTCAGAGGCCCGCTTCATTTTCTTTATCCTTTTAAGAGTCTGTTCTGTGGCTTGCATAATCAGTATCGATCTATCCTAATGTTTGCAATTTCTTTCATTCGACAGTTCACATCTACTGATAAGGTCCTGCTGGTAAATTTGTTTTTAATTAATAAACTTTATTATTTACTAGCAGTTGTAGGTTTACAGAAAAAGTGTGTGGAAAGTACAGAGTTTCTATAACACCCTCCCACACTGCACCCCCTCCCAGTTTACCCTATTATTAACATCTTGCATTAGTGTGGTGCATTTATCACAATTGGCCAGTCAATATTTACACATTATTTTTAACTAAATTCCATAGTTTACATTAGGGTTTGATATTTGTATTGCAAATTATATGGGTTTTGACAAATATACAATATTTAGCTACCATTAAAGTATCATACACAATAGTTTCACTGTTTTTACTATCGCCAATTGTCTTCCTGTTCATCCCACCCTAATCCCCTACCAAACGTGTGGCTAAACTATTGATTTTTTTTCTGTATCTATTGTTTGCCTTCCTCTGAACCTTCCGTAGTTGTAATCGTACAATAGGTAACATTTTTATATTGCCTTCTTTTATTTAGCAATATGAATTTCAGACTCTTATGTCTTTACATGTCTAGGTAGTTTTTTGGTTTGTTTTGATAACTGAATAATATTTTATATTATGCATATATTGCAAGGTATTTATCCATTCATCTATCAAAGGAAAATATTGGGTGTTTCAAATTTTTGGCAATCATGAATGAAGCTATTATGAAAATTATCATGCAGGGATTTTTGCAGATATGACTTTTAAATGCATTTAAGTAAATGTAAAGGATCGTGATTGTTGGATCATACGGTAAGTGTGTGATGTGTTTTATAAGACCTTATGAATCTATTTTACGAAATGATTGTATCTTTTTACATTCCCACCAGGAATGAATACGAGTTCCTGTTGTTCCAAATCCTTGCTCTTATTTCATATTATCAGTAGCAATTAAAATAAGTTTATTGTGATTTCACTTTGTTCTTTTAATTTGCAATTCCCTAAAGACATTTTTAGCATCTTTTTCATGTACTTATTTGCCAACTGTTTATCATATTTGGTGAAGTGTCTGTTCAGATCTTTTATACATTTTAATCCGCATCTAGTTAGATTCTCTTTATTTTAAGTTTGGGAAAATGATTTCTTAAGGAGAAAGTTACTCAAAAACAATTATGTTTAATTGTGACACTATGAGCTGAAAAACTTCAAAAATTCATTTTGCACAATTATTTAGTCTTAATTTATTTGCAAAATACGTATTTTTACCATTTTTTCTCACTGTATCATTTCCCTTCCTTGTCTTTATTTAAAAATCAATGTGTTTCTGATTCTAATTTAGTCACCAAGTTTGTTTGTTTGTTTATTTGTTTATTTCCTCACCCAAGGATTTTTTTTCATTGCTTTTGGAGAGAAAGTAAGGGAGAGATATTAAAACATTGATGTGAGAAAGAAATACCTATTGGTTGCCTCTCTTATGCTACTGGACCAGGCATCAGACCCATAGCCCAAGGATGTGCTATGACTAGAAATCAAACCTACAACCATTTGGTTATGAAATGAGGCTCCAGTCAACTGAGCCACAATGGCCAGAGTGGTCACCATGTATTTTAAATGATATAATCAATTATTTTAATTTAACACATTCAAATAAAAAGGGACCCACTTAAGTAAGGACAAACCTTGGTGAATGTTTTATCTTGCATTTTTTAATTTAAATTTTATTTTTGATTTTGGAGAGGGGGCAAGGAGGGTCAAAGAGAGACACATCAATGTGAGAGAGAAACATCAACCGGTTGCCTTCCACATGCACCCTAACCAAGGACGGAACCCACAGCCCATTCATGTGTCCTGACAAGGATAAAACTGGAGACCTTTCAGTTTGCCTGATGATGTGGAATCAACAGAGCCATATCAGCCAGGGCAAACTTTCCTTTTTATATCCAATTTTAACAGCAAATATCACTCATAATATTTTTACAATATGTTTTTACCTGATATACTGAAATAACTACATCATTAGTGATGATAATTAAACACAATGCTATTAATAAAAACATAAAACCAACGGCCACAATGGTGAGGCATGGTAGCATAATTTCTAAACACGTGAATACTGGTGTCATACTGTCTAGGTTTGAATCTTGGACAGATTGCTTCTTATGTTTGCAACTTTGTAGAAATTACTTAATGTCTCTGTGCTACAGTTTTCTTATCTGTAGTAAGAAATGAGCAATAATAATAAAGCAGTTAGTGGAGAGGTAATATGGCTTAAAATTGAATCCTAAGTGACATAAGAAGTTCTATAGTCTGTTGATTAAAGATAACCCTGTATATCAGATGTCCTATGATTTATTTGTACCTGAAAAATTACAAAGCATACTTAATTTTGAGATTAAATAATTTAAAAAGGAGCATTGCCAGGAAGTATAATTCTTGTTAAAACTATCTTAGGGCTACATGCTCTGCAAAAAGAAGGAAATTCTGCTGAAAATTCAAACTTTTTAGTACATGACCTATGAGAAAATTAATTATATTTATGGCACTGAGAGAAGTATTTTTGGGATTTAACTTATGGCTGACTGTGATTCATTCCCCACCCTACCCATGTTGTAATAATGGCTTATCAAATAGAAAACATGGGTTCTTACTCAAAATTCAACTGACTCTACTTTAAATATTAGTGTTTTCTGCGGGAACTTCACTAGCATAAGATGGGAGTCAGAAGTACAGAAACTGCTCTGTAGCAGCAGTAGCCAATTCCACTTTTTAAAATTTCTCAACAGTTCTCCAATCACGGTCTCAGGAAAACCAAGTATGCAGAACAAATAATCCACCTGATTAGAATTCATTATGGGAAAATCTCAGGCAGCACTTCTGCTGAGACGGCACGGAGCCACCTGCCCTTGTGCCTCCTCGGAACTTCGGCGAGTTTCTCGCTGGCTGTGATGCAGGCCCCTGTAAAGAGGACAGAGCGGTGCATACTGCAGCACTGTGTCATAAAGATTGCCTGCTCTAATGAAGTGTGGAGAAAATCAGAGTCTCTTGTTTTATTGTGTTAAGCACACCATGAAACACAGAAAAATATGAGATAAGTACTTGGGAATATCTCAAATACTTCTTCAAACTGACAAACTGGGAGTGGGACGAGTCACATTAAAGTTCTCCATCTCACACCCGTGAAATTGCAAGGTATACTGACAGAGCCAATGTGCCAAATCTGGTTCAGCCAACAATTTTCTTAAGGAGTACTGAAATGTCACCCTTGCTTTTATTCTCCTAGTCTTAACAAGTTCACTCTCTTTTTCTAACACGAAATTGTGTGAAATTCACTTTTATGTGGCACATTTAGGAAGAAAGTTTTCTTCAAGAGAGTTTATTGTAATCAAAACCTTTCAGATTTATCGTTACAAGACCCATTATGATATATTCCCTGACTCATTTAGGTCTAAAAATGCTCAGAATCTTAAGTACTTTTCCTGTTTTTATAGCTGAATGTAGAAAGTATTTTAGAACACTTTCCTAGATGGATTTTTTTATATTCTAGTGGTACTTTTATATAAAACAACTCACTGTTATACTACTTGCCCATTCATATTCCCCAACAGGTCTCATATCAATGTATTCTATCAATCTATAGGAGTGATAGGTCATAACTTGGATTTTCTGTGCTTATAGATTTATCTGTACATCACCATTTGACAGTAGGATTATATAGCACACAGAGTACACTAGTAATTGTTCTTCTTTGTGGAACTGTAAGAAGAACCATTTATATCTGACACACAACTCACAGGGGAAGAAAACAAAAGCGAAATCAAAGCACATGGGGCTCAGAAGATATAACTCACTGGAGACAAGAAGAGAAACAAGGATGGCCCCTTCTTCTTTGGGAATGTTTGCTGCCAAAGGCAACTTTGAGATGCAGCACGCTACAAAAATTACATATGCGGAAAGCATTCTTATTCCAACAATTACTTTTGATCAGATATTAGAATTATTTATGTATCTGTAGTTTTCTTTCCTTTTTTTGTATACTATTCTGAAACCTCAATTCTCTATAATGGTAATCCAAAACCACAGTAAAACAAATATTCTCAGAGGAAATCACAATTTAGATTAAGGACACCTTAAAGATGATGAAGACTTTTTATTTTATTTTTTATTATGTTTCTATTACAGCTGTCCCAATTTTTCCGCCATTGCTCTCCCCTGCCCACCTCCCTCGGTCAGCCCCCAGTCTGTTGTCCGTTGCCACAGGTATGAAGACTCTTCAGAATGAAGCTGTTTAGCTATTGCATTTCCTACATAAGGAACAATTAACAATGATTTTGCCTGTTAAATGATGTTATTGAAAACATAAAAAACTTAAAGTGTTTACCCATGTGCTATCCTCTCTAAACTGTGAAAGGGATATTTAAATATCTGAAAGCAGATCAAGATAATAAATGTATCATAAACAAGATTTTAAAAAATATGTTTTTATCATAACTATGAGGTTTTTAATCATAAAGCCCTCTTTATGTAGATTTATCTATTTTTCTTAAAGTGAAAGTATACAACAGAACAGATTACTAAACCTTTTTCATTGTAAAATTCCACATATTCAGAGAGGTGGATAAAAAGCAAGCACTTGGGTAAAAAGAGGCCAGGGTGAGAAAGAGAATGAAGGTAACCCTCAAGACACTTCTCGCCCCTCTCTCTGCTGAGTGCTCCCTCATGACTAGCACCCTCTTCATCCCTCCCAAAGATAACTAGTGTCTTAATTGTTTGAGTTTTTCATTTATGTAGGTATCTCTTTCACATTTTACTTTACTAAAATCATACTGGATACATTATTTTATGCCTAGTTTTCTGTTTGGGTTGTTGTGAGTTCATTTTCATTTGTTTCAAGGAATTTTTTGATCTCATCTCTGATTTCATTGGTTGCCCATTCATTATATGCTATTTAGCCTCCAAGCAGTTGAATATTTTTTACTCTTTTAATTGAAGTTGATTTCTAATTTCATGCCATTGTAATATTCAAAATGCTTTATATGATTTAATTTTTTTGAACTTGTTAAGGCTTGTTTTGTGGCCTAATACATGGTCATGGTCTATCTTTGAGAATGATGCATGTGCATTTGAGAAGAATGTATATAGATACGTGCAAAGAAATTAAAGTAGATCACCAACTTAGACTACTCACAAAAATAAACTCAAAATGGATGAAAGACTCCAATATAAGTTGCAAAACCATAAAAATCCTAGAAGAAAACATAAGGAGTAAAAATCAGACATGTGCATTGTAGAAATATTTTTGTTGTTATATCTCCTAAGGCACTGGAAATGAAGCAGGAAATAAACAAATGGGACTACATCAAAATAAAAAGCTTTTGCACAACTAAAGAAATCATTAGCAACACAAATAGGGTACCCACTATACGGGAGAACATCTTCACCAACAATACTTCTGACAAGGGTTTAACCTCCAAAATATACAAATAATTAATACAACTCAATGCCATGAAGACAAAAAACCCAATTAAGAAGTGGGCAAAAGATGTGAATAAGACCCTTCTCCAAAGAGGACATAGAGAGTGCTTGTAGACATATGAAAAACTGTTCAACACCACTAATCATTAGAGAAATGGAAATTAAAACCTCAGTGAGATATCACCTTGTGCTTATCACAATGGCTATCATCAATAGATCAACAAACAACAAATGTTGCTGAGGATGTGGAGAAAAGGGAACCCTATTGCACTGTTTTTGGTAATGCAGATGGTGCATCCACCATGAAAAGCAATATGGAGTTATCTCAAAAAATTAAAAATGGAACTGTGTTATGAGCCAGCAATTCCACTTCTGCATATTTACCCAAAGAAACACAAAACACTAATTTGAAAGAATATATGGACCCCTATGTTTATTGCAGTGTTATTTCCAATAGCCAACATTTGCAAGCAGTCCAAGTGTGCATCAGTAGATGAGTAGATAAAAAAGTCGTGGTACATTTGCACAATGAAATACTACTTGGATGCAAAAAAAGAAGAAAATACTACCCTCTGTGACAGTATGGATGGACCTATGGAACATTATGCTAAATGAACTAAGCCAGTCACAGAAAGACAAATTCCATGTCATTTCACTCACACGGAATCTAATGAACAAAATTAACTAGCAAGCAAAATATAGGCAGACACATACAAGGGGGAAGCAAAAAAGTAATTTATTTCTTAAAAATTGTTTATTTTTCTTACATTTTTAATCTTTATTACCTTCAAAGTATTATCCATTTGATACAATACCCTTATCAATATGTTTTTTCCACAGCTCAAAACAGTTTTTGAACTCCTCAATTTTTATGTCTTTTATTGCTTCTGCCATTTTTTGTTTCACCTTTTACACATTAGCAAAACATCTCCCATTAATAACTATTGTTTAATCTAGAAAAAAAAGTTACTCAGGACAAGATTGGGTGAATAGGGAGGGTAGAGCACAGGGCTCATGCTACTTTTTCGTCAAAAATACTGAACACTGAGCATGGTGTGGGCAGGTGCAGTTTCATGAAGTGGACAAATACATTGTAAGAGTATTCAAAACAATTCACTGAAGCCAAATGCAGCCTCTCACAACACCACCAGCCAGTACACTAATTCAGATGAGTTCCTAGAACACTCACTTGTGTGGGAAGCCTGCAATACAAGCATCCTGATCTCCAGAAGATGATCCTGGGTTTTTTAGGGGGGCCCCTCCTCTTAGATAGCAAACAGACAGCTCTTGGGTGCTGGGAGCTAGAGGATCCGTGGAGCAATTAAGGGGAAAAAAACAAAAGAAAGAAAAGACTCATGGACACAGACAACAGTGCGGGGATTGTGACAATGGGGAGGGGGATGTAAGAGGGCATGGGGGATTAAATGGTGATGGAAGGAGACTTGACTTAGGAGATAAGCACACAATACAGAATACAGATGATGTGTGTGTAACTGTGTAACCTGAAACCTACATAATTTTGTTAACCAGTGCCACCCCAATAAATTCAATAAAATGGAAAAATGCTTACAAAAATTAACTGAGTGGAAAGTATTACATTATAAATAGCATACATAATATAATCTCATTAGTGAAAAAAGAAGAAACAGCAGTATGACTGTTCTTTTCATTAAATGTTTAATCCCATTAAAATTCCTCTGCTTAATTATATATTCTTCTTTAATATTTATTTTTGAAATTTCCCTCCTTTCCAATATATTTTGCTTAGTTAAATTTTCTCCAGTGTCAGTTGGTTTTCTTTCACTTTGTCATACCATACTATACATATAATATATATTATATATGTAATAAATATATGTGTGTATATATAGCTATTTTACAAGCTACCCCAAAACTAATGAACCTAAAATGATAAATATCAAATATTTTCCAAAATTTTGTTGCTGGTGACATGATTCTTTGGTGATATGCCTGAGTTCACATCTCTGATATGCCTGAGTTCACATCTCTGGCTGAGGTCACCTTGCCCTTGGCTGCTGCAAGATGACTATGATGGTTTCCCTCTGGTGCTCAGGTGTCTCTAGCCTCAGCTAGAACAATTTGAGCCTCTGTTTCCCATGCGGTGTTTCATTCTGGGCTTTATAAGGACATAAGTCTCAGAGTTCCAAAACAACATGAGTGAATGCTGGGAGTTTCCTTGTCACTGAGCCTCAGAAATCACTTAATGTCATGCCATTGCATTAACCAGAGGGACAACTCTGATCAAAATGGAAAAATAGATTTTATCAATTGATGGAAGTATAAGTGGAGATTTTGTGGCCATTTCTAATACAGTTCAATATCTCTTATTATTTACATCTTTTTAAACAAATGTAAAATCAAAGTAAGAGTGATTCAAGTTTATATTTTTATGTAACATCTCCACAGCAGTGCTAATTCAGTGTAATTCCATAAGTTATGTCAGGAATTTTTTTAATCATATATGGGATTTATACCAACTATGCTCATTTACAATCATCCTGGTCAATATTAGTTTAGTTGACTATGAAAGAGAATTACTGGCTACACTTAAACCATATGTTGTTTTCCCAAACCCATAAACATAATATAAGAGGGATATTGCATTCCCATTTAATCAAGGTAATTTATATACACAAAGCTTTAATGAATAAGTATCTTTTTGAATTTCACAACAAAAGGTAGAGTGTATGCAACCAAATAATCTACTTATAATCAAAGCCAAGTGCAAAATGTAATTTTGAAATTATAATTAAAATACAAATTGTTAAAAAGTGGGATTTTCTTATATTTCATTGTTTTTTCTTCTTTCAAATACCATATATACCTTCTGCTTAACTAGTAAAGACAAAATTAGCATAATGTAAGTATATATATATTAAACACATATGCAATGATTCAATCATGCTTGGAATATGAAGAATGATCTTTGTGATGAGCAATAGTAAAATTAACTTATTCAAAATTAAATACTATTTAAACAACTTTAATTTTCTTTTTTAATCATTTCCAAATAATATATCCCAATACATGCACATTTTAAAATAGTGTTTTTAATGTTGAATTAATTAATAACAAACATGGACCTGTATTTTGTGGATGGCAACAAGAATTATTTCTTACATATAAATAAAATTGATATTATTTGCTACTGATGTATTGTTTTTATCCTTAGATTAACCTGTAGGGTTGGCACCAAAAAAATTAGATCGGGTGAACAGAGTGCCAGGTTAATTTGAACATTGAAGGAATTCAAGTAAATATTTTAAATGAATAGTCACTTAATTTATGCATCACAGACACTGTTGAGCTGTATTACTTTATGTTATCATTTGGAAATATATTAATTTCTGTTCTCACATAAGAGTGTATGAGAAAAGTAGATTTTCATAAAGAAGCTATTAAAACTAAACAATATATTTAAATTTCTTCAGTGCACAGAATGTGGTAGGTATTGCTCTGAGAACTAAGGGTATGAGGGTCAGCAGGAGATAAAGAATAGGAGAGAGTAAGAGAAAGGTGTTTATATAAGATTTATATAAGTTTATATAGTTGAAAATTAAATTTAAGATTCAATCATGTCTCCTTCTGAGCTGTATAAATTAAATCAAATTTTACTGGTAAAGCAATATATATGGCTATTTTAATAAAGGTGACATTAATCTTATCATTTACTTACTGGAGATCAGTACTCAATTTATAGACATGAAATGCTATTAAATATTCATGTACAGGGCAGCAAAGTGGAAAGAACTTAAATGTTAGAGCATAGGACTAAGATACCAGTTTTGTTTGTGCATTTCAAAATTTGTCTCAATTCTTGCCAAGAGCCTTAAGTTTGGATCTAGTACCACCAAAGACTAATTGCAGACATTTTAATGGTGGTTTTTAAGAGACTCATATTTTATAATATTATTCAGTAGATACTTTTTGAGTACCTACTATATAGTGATGACAATGTGTTAGGAGTTGGAGAGACAAAGATGACCAAAGCTCAATCCATAACCTCAAAGATCTAATACTATAGTGGATACAGGCATCATACCAACGTGCTTAGGCACATGGACTTTAGAATGGGAAACAAGTGAGATCAAATCCTGTTCTTGCCAATAAATATTTGTACTTGTTTACCCTCCTTTAGCCTGGTGCCTGCTCCTTATGTTATGCTTTCAATAAACCCTTTGCCATATCTCAATGAGGAATTCAGAGCATTTGAAGTGAGAAAGAATCCTTAGCACAACTCAAATTTCCACCCTTTTATTTTTTTTATTTTTAAATGTTCCTTTATTATGATATTACACTTGTCCCAACTGTTTCCCCTTTGTCCTCCTCCACCCAGCCCAACCACCACTCCCACCGTCAGTTCCCACTTTGCTGCCCATGTCCATGGTCCTTCATACATGTTTTTTGACTAGTCCCTTCCCCTTCTTTCCACCATTTTAACCAGGATAGTTTTTCTTCTACCTTTTTGCATTAATAACTCTTAAATATCAATCATATGTAAGTTAAATAATTATTTCTTCAAGAAAGCCAAGCCTGACTTCTCTGATTAATCAAAGAACATTAGCCTAGAACACCTTGAACTTGCTAATGATTTCAAGTTGCATGCTATTATTGATTAATGTCTTTCTTCTCCTGTGTGATGATTACAATTGAAGGGCAAGAGTTTGAACACTATATTTAAAAATAAGGCCCTTGTGAACACTTTAGAATGAAGACCATTCATATCACTGTATATTAGGTTTTTTCTCATGTTAACTATTCTTAGCACATAAAAATAAATAAGTAAATAGATAAATAAACAAGGAAACTCTGAGAGGTGCTGTATATATCTATTGTTGTATATATCTACTGATTGTAATGATAGTACCACGGGTGTTTGCATGTATACCGACTCAGCAAATTGTATGCATTAAATAAGTCCAGTTCCTGCCCTGACTGCTGTGGCTCAGTGGATTGGATGTCATTCCACAAACCAAAAGGTTACTGGTTAGATTCCCAGTCAGAGCTCATGCCTGGGTTGTGGGCCAGGTCCCCAGTTGCGGCTGTGAGAGAGGCAACTTATCAATGTTCTTTCATACCCTGAGGTCTCTCTCCTCTGTCTTTACCTCTCTTCCCTTCCCTCTAAAAATAAATTAAAAATAAAATATTTTAAAAAGCATTTTGAGTTCAGATTTATATTTTGAAATAATTATTCTGGCCTCTGTGTGAAAATAGATTCTATGGGAATAAAAGAGAGAGCAGAATGATGAAAGAAGGTGTGAGTTCCATATTTTAAGTAAAAAATAATGATAATTTAGATCAGCATCTTAGAAGTTAATATGAAGAGTAATATTCATGTTTCATATACATTTTATTGATACAGCAAACAGAATTTCAAGGCATATTAGATAAAAAAAGAATTGAGGGAATGTGAAGAGTCAAATATTAGGTTATGACTTAGAAGATTAATGAAGTAGTTGTTTATTAAAACATGAAATCATTTAGAAGGAAGAAATTTGCATAGGATGATAAAGACTTTGGATATGGTCACAATAACTTCATAATTACACTGGAACAATAAACATAAAGTAGGACTGTCCTGGACAAGCAGATATATGTATATATGTCACACTGCTTATTAAACTTCCAACAATTGTCTGGTGTTGGATATTGATGGAACATAAACATCTAATTTTACCCACTTAAGATTAGATTGTGTTACTCTGGGAGCCAGTGTAACAGAGGAAAAAAGAAGTCCATCTCAAGAGTATTAACATTAAAAATATAGAAAAACAGGAGATTTTAGTAGAAGAAAAAAAGAGAAGACATTTTAGCAGATGGCAAAACAGAAGACTGAGCCAAGTGAAATGGATCAAAAGATATACGCTCACACATACATATGTATATATATCATCTATGTAAGCTACTGAGAGTTTTCCAAGTGTTATCAATTTGCAGGCTAACCAGCAATGTAGGAATGTTACATACTCCATCTCTATCAGCTCTATGTATATTTTATCCTGTTAAATATCCCTTGCCTATTTCAACTTGACAAAATCATTTTCCTTCTAAATGTTTATTATTTCACCATTCATATTTAAACTTCCATTTATTCAAATTAATTTTTGTGTATAGTTGTGGTAGATTAGTTTTTTATCTCTCCATGTCCTACTGACTAATATCAATTATTCAAAAGATATTTTCATCATTGTACTTCTCTGCTGCCTTTATGTGAGGTTGTCTTTTAACTTCCTGGTCATCATATCTCATTGTTATTTTGATTTGGACACCTGCTGCGATTTCCTTCACCCTACCGCCCTACCATCATGTTCCCCTCAACATGTGGCTCTTTTGTACAAGGGCTTCTCTAGTGTTGAGGCCCAAGACTAGAGAAGGCTGCCCCAGAATATGACACAATGACATAGTGATTGCTTTGAATTAAAGTTACCTGACAAGTAGTCAATACCAGAAGGACACCTTGATCTTCCCTTATGTCTCTGGATGCAGGAAGTCTCCCATATGAAAGGTGCCATCCTTGTTACTTGGAAGACACCCCTTACTGTTAGAATTAAGTAACTCAGAGCCCAAAAGTCTGTGTAATCAAATCTTGTTATCTCTTTTCTATTTACTACTTTGTTTAAATTCCTCATTGTTAAATATCCAAACCTTGCTTAGATTCTTTTCTAATGAGCACTAATTTTTTGTCCTGTGTAATTTCTGACACATTTATTATTTCTTTGTCTAAAAAAAGTATTAAGAGTTACCTATTTTAACAATTTATTTGAGGCTTACTTCATGATCTGAGCATTATGGTGTGATTCTCTGATGAACATGTATTACATAAATTATTTTTCCTGTTAATTGATTGTTACGTTGATTTTATTATTTTATAGCTAGTCCAGCCATAGAGGTGCAAAAGGGTAGAGGGAGGAAATTTTCCCCTTCCTGTACAGCAGACTTAATGCAATTTACTTAGAATTAACAAGTGAAAGCATGCTTTCTCAACCAAAGTATTTGCAGTATGGGCCTCAATAATTAAAAGTGATAATGAAAGGAAGAACAGAAGGAGGGAGGAACATAGGGAGTAAAAGAAGATGGGAGGAAGGAAGGAAAGGGGAAGGAGGAGAGAGGGAAAGGAAAATGAACAAGGAAGAGAAGCAGAAAGAGAAAAGACAAACTTGGTTTATCTTTGGACTGTTACTGAGGAGGTGTCTTTCAGACATATAAAGAGATTTATCTGTAGTCAGGTCTAGAGCTAAGATATCAAAATCACCAGGTGGTAGAAAAATGTCTCCCAAAATTATTATATAAATAAATGCAAAATGTACAAAATTAATCATGGAACTAGCAGAGGAAAGGAGTTTACAGGAAAAAGCAAGAACTTTTATTTTCTTTTTATTGGATTTATTAGGATGACAGGTTAACAAAACTGCACAGGTTTCAAGTGCACAATTCCACAGCACATCATCTACCCACTTGTGGAGCACAGGACGGGAAGCCATGTCTAGAGCATGCACGGCAGTGTCATGATGCAGACGGATGATACCACCCCTAGCAGCACAGTATAGCAGGGCAAACAACACGTGCTGATCTGAAGGGCGCACCACCCTCACAGAGAGCAAAACAGACAACATGGTCCTATCAGAGCTGATGTAAACAACATGTGGCTTTCAAAGCTGATGTAAACAACATGTGCCCATCTGGGCTGAGGAAAAGAAGATGTGTTTACTGAAATTAAAAAAAAAAAACATGCGTACGACAAATTGTGCAAAAACAGCATGAATCTGCAACAAAAATAAGCATAAAAGCAGAGGACTTCAGACTGTGCTCGGTGCATTGGGAGAGCGAGTCTCCCTGAGATGTCCTGCACTCTGCACCTTCTGGGCAGGGAGAAAGAGCTCCTCCTTCATGCCATCCCTCTGACTTTGCCTTGCAAGTTGTGTTAACCAGTTGCCTCCTAGCCAGGCTGACTTGCTTTGAACTTGGGACTTCAGTTCATTACCCCCTAATTCTCTTAAGGGATGTTGTTGTTTCTGAGTGATTATTATTATTACTAGGTTATTATAGATTTGGATTGAATCTGCATTCATAAAAGCTGAATGAATGGCATAACCACCTGTGTTGACTGTTATTCCTTGGTCCTGGTTGGTGTGCCCTGTAGAGCTGGTGGCCATATAGGTGGCCAGGTGCTTTCCGTTCTTAAGGCCCAGGTTAGAAGACTGGAGCTGGAATCAAGGACTGACTTACAGGAAAGACTGCATCATGAAACATTTGCTGTGACAACACTGTATTGTGTACTCACCACCCCAAGTCAAGTTTCTATCCGCCTGTATCCTCCTCCGTTTCCCTCCACCCCTCTTACCCTCTGGTTATCACCACATTGTTGTGCATGTCCATGAGTTTCTTTTCTCTCTTTTTTTATTCTTTTTCATTCAATTCCTCCACCTTCACCCAGCCCCCCAAATCACTTCCCCTAAGGGTAGTCAGCCTGATCTCTATCAGTATGTTTCAATTTTGCTTGTTACTTCATTTTGTTAATTAGATTGCACATACAAATGAAATCAGATGGTGCTTGACTGGCTTATTCACTTGACATATTGCAATACTCTGCAGGTCCATCTATGCTGTCTCAAAGGGTAAGATTTCCTTCTATTTTAATGGCCAAGTAGTATTTCATTGTGTAAATGTACCACACTTTTTAAAAAATCCACTCATTTACTGATGGATACTTGGGCTGCTTTCAAATCTTAGTTATTGTAAATAATGCTACAACGCACATAAAAGTGCAGAACTTCACTTTAAAAATCCTGTGCAATTGGAACTCTAATGATAGAAATGCAATGAATACAACCTGTTCTGAGTAGAATGAATAAGCAAATAATAGCACCCCCTGATTTCTTTTGTGAACTCACTTAAACCTAGAACATTCATTTTTCTGACCTACCTGGACACAAGATTTCTCTGGGATCTTTCGCCGTGGGAAAGAATTAGCCTAACTGGGACTATGATGAGCCACAAATAATCTATGTCAGGCTACTGTAGCCGGTGTTAAATCACTTCCAGAAAATAATAAATATGTAGAAACAGTCCATGTTACAGTCTATAGGGCTATTTTAACCCAACTGATTTAATACAATGTTTTTTTTTTCTTTTAATTTAAATTCATAATGTTACAAAGATCATAGGCTTTGAAAGAGAACATCCACTTTTCTTTGCATGCCAGTGTGACAAATCTATTTATTCTGGGCCAAGAAACAACAGAAAAATGATAAGCCAAGTCAGGAGGTGATTTGGATGTAATATATTGTTTACACTCTACTTCCTTCACAAGCTCTCTTGTTTATACCCCACTTCCAGAATAAACGAAAGAGACTTGTCTTTCTTTCTGCAGGTGATAGTGGAATTTCATTAGAACAAGGCTCAGGCCGTAAGTTTTAAGAAAAAACATACATCTGGGTTAATCTTCCTTTTATCCAGGTATATAAATTTTATGAAATTTTTTTATCATAAAGAAGAGTGACAATGCATCTCAATCAATGTATTTAAAAAAACACAATTGACACCTTTCCCCCAAAATGTAATTTTGTAAGGCAATTCTAGTATCAGCTATTTTAAGAGTTCAAAAGATAAAAGCATTTCAAAAGTTTGCAATGAATCATCCCTGGTAAAAGAACAACCAATTTCATTTTTCACAGTTCTTTCTAGCTGTGCAACTAAAATTGCCTTGTGTAAATTAGAATGAGATTTTAGTTGGGAGAAGCACAGCTTGAGGTTGTAGAAAACTTCTAACACTTGTGTCTTATCAGCGATACACTTTCCTGTTTTGTGATCACAAGTTTTCCCTTGGTCTCCTGAAAAGTCCTGCTGTTTCCTCTGCACACAGAGCAAGTGTTATGTCCCCCTGGGCTACAGTGCTGAGCACACTGACACACACATTTCTGATCCCCTGATGGTGATTTAGACTGAGGAGAGGTTATTGGATTTTTTTCCCCAAGCCTTTCCAGCATAATGTGTTGAGGATTTTTAACATAATTGTATAATTAACATCCATTTAGAAAATACTGAGTAATGTGACAAAATGTTTTTTAAAAGTTTTATATCACATAATTTGATAAAATTAAATGGGAATTCAAAATCTTTTTTAATTTTAGTAATTGCTAGTTTGTGATCCGAGTTGAGCTAAAGTATCATTATTTCCTCAGGCTATATATTTTCAAATATATTATAATTTTACAGGACTTTCAATTAAATGTAATATTAGTGTTGATGTTAAATTAAATGTATTTTATGTAGTCTTCTTAAAATATAAATTATACATTTAGACATGAGTTACTAAAAACCTTTACAAAAAATGAATTGTTCTTGTACCTAACAAAGAAAACATTTTAATACATGCCAATATGCAGATGAAACTGTTTTCTTTTTTAATTTTGAAATAGTAATTGGTATTACATTTTTCCATTACCATTTAGTCCCCTTATTCCCCCCACCCCCAGCAATCACCTCACTGTTGTCCATGTTCATGAGTCCTTTTTCTTTTTTGCTCAATCCCTCCGCCCTCTAACCTTCCCCTCACTAGCTGTCATCCTGCTCTCTACTTATGAGTCTGTCCCCATTTTCCTAGGTAGTTCAGTTTGTTCATTAGATTCCACATATAAGTAAAACCATATGATATGTGTCTTTCTCTGAGTGGCTTATTTCTCTTAGCGTAATGTTCTCTAGGTTCACCCATACTACTGCAAAAGGTAAAATTTTTCTTCCTTTTTATGTGCGAGTACTATTCCATTGTGTAAATGTCCCAAAGTTGTTTTATCCACTCATCTGTTGATGGATACTTGGGCTGTTTCCAAGTCTTGGTGATTGTAAATAACACTGAAATGAGTGTAAGGGTGCTTATATTCTTTTGAATCAGTGTTTTGGGTTTCTTTGGATAAGATCCCAGAAGTGAGATTGCTGGGTCAAAAAACAGATCCATTTTTAATGTTTTTCAGGTATCTCCACACTGCTTTCCACAGTGGCTGCACCAGTCTGCATTCCCACCAACAGTGAAAAAGTGTTCCCCCTTCTCCACATCCTCGCCAACATGTTGTTTGTAGATATGTTGATGATAGCCATTCTGACCAGTGTGAGATGATAACTCATTGAGGTTTTAACTTGCATTTCTGTGATGATTAATGACACTGAGCATCTTTTATATGTCTATTGGCTATCTGTACATCCTCTTTGGAGAAGCTTCTATTTAGGTCCTTTTCCCATATTTTACTAGAGTTTCTTTTTTTGGTATTAAGTTTTAACATATATTAATATACAAATTATCATATTAAAAGCATATTAAGTTTAATGCTTATTTTATACAAAATGTTTTCTTAATACCTATTTTTATTACCAACCTTAATAATAATAATATTCACTTGTCTTATTTTGCGTATATATTGATACAAACCAACCTTCATTTGAAGATGGAAAATTATCCACAAGGATCAAATGATTATTTTTCTTATATAGGTAAATTTTATTCATGATTACACCATTGCATAGAACAGTAAGAATGAACACTGTGCAACCTAGGTATTGACCTATAAAACATAAACACTGAAAACTTCATAGAATTGAACTTAATTTAGAGTTAAATTTTAAAGCTATGTATCTTTTGCACATTTATAATGTATACAATGTAAATTAAGACTTTTTCTCAATAAACTTATAGTTTTATTGACTAGATATTGATCCTCCCATATGAAAAGCAACATTATCCTATACATAATACTCTTTATTTGATTAAAGCAAAATATGCCATAAAGTGGTGATCTTCAACCATTTTCTTCTCATGGCACTTATAAACTAATTACTGAAATTCTGCTGTACACACAAAATATCTATTTTTTGCCAACCTGACAAAAATTACATATAACTTTGATTCATTCACACCTGACGGCTATTGTTGTGTTGGCTGTCTTTTTTTTTTTTTTTTTTTTGACAATAAGGGGAAAGAGGTCAGTGCCCCTGACTAAAGAGTCAGGTATGGGTTGTTTCAAAATTCTTGCAGCACACCCGTTGACAATTGCTGCCATAAAGAAAAGAGTGATACTTACTTGGCAGGGGAGATGCCACGATCACAAAGGGCGCCTTCCCAGGGCAAGGGTTATCCGTTGCAGTCTGGATGTGCAGATCCATGTGATTCCCCCGAACCTGGGAAACTTGAATGTGTAATTTGTGGTAGTGGGGACCACATTGGTGCTCTCCCTTGGACAAAACAGAAAAGATTTGAGTTATTGCACCTCAGCAATGTCTGCGGTGCTGAGATCAAAGTTTAATCAACCTTACCTATTGAAGTAAGAGGCCTATAGACCTAGTAAAGGTAGTGGAGAGTGTAATAGTTGAAATGACAGAGCCAGGGGACATAGTGACTGGGTTCAGACTTCAGCTTCACTGCTGATCAGATGTGTATCTCTGGAAATTTCACTTAACTTTTTACTGATAAAATTCACCTGCTTCAGAAAGACCTTACAAGATTTATATGAGTTTTTAAGACAAGTAGAATGTGGTATGCAAATGTTAACTATTATTAGTATTATTATTTAGAAAATATTCTTTTCAGGGAAAGAAAATACTTTTATGTCTGATGTTTTGCTTAACATATGTTGTTTTTTTTTTCACGGACTTGAAATGTGAGATATTTACCTAGTCCAGCAAACTGCCCCTGGGTCCAGTCTGGCTCATCATGTGTTTGTGAAATAAAGTTTTATTGGAACACAGCTCATGCTCACTCATTATGTATTATCTTGACTGCTTTTGCACTATAACAGAATAACTGAGAAGTTGCAAAAGAGACTACATAACCTACAAAACCTAAAATATTTACACTCTAACTCTTAACAGAAAAAGTTTGACAACTGTTATATGGGTTACAACAGCTGCAATATCAATATCCGGTATTCATCATTTTTTACAAAATTTAAGTGTCCTTTTTCTCTTATACTTTTAAAGATATGATGTGTTTATATTTCATGTTATATAATACCTGACTTTATTTTATTGGGTGACAGGTACTCAAAGAAGTGATTTAGACTTTAGAATCAGATATGTCTGCTAGTACATCCATGGTATAAAAAATCATCAATTCCCTAAATTTCACTTTCCAATCTGTAAAAATATCTAATATCATGCCTAGGATATAATGGTGTTTATTGTTAGCCAGCTCACATTTATTTTTACAACACATTTATTTGCTAGACAAGGCAGAAAATATTATGCATTAGTTGTAGATATGAGGAATTAATGGTTGAATCCATGTCAAATTACTTGTTAGTTTAGGAAGGAAAAAAGCCAACTAAAATGTATAGCCTAGTGGTTAGAACACATTTTGAAAACTGATCTACAGGTTCATACCCTCTCACTTATTAACTGTGTGTGACCTTGGCCTTAATCTATGCATCTATGCACATTTCCTTTGATTTAAAAGTTCTGAATAAATGCTTCTGACTTTATAGAGTATGTTGGGGAATTCAATAAGCTAATATATAAAAATGTTCACATTATTAAGCATAAAGTAAACAATACAAATTCACTAAGTTAGTACTAGCCATCCTCAATGCATCAGAATATCTAGTTTTATGCTAATTAATTATTGTAATAATTTTATACATAATTCTTTCCATTAAAGGTAGGAAGGAATGTAGATAGATGAACAAATGGATAGGTTTAGATAGATAGATAGATAGATAGATAGATAGATAGATAATTTGTAGCATAGATCATTTATTTAATCATCTTGCTGAGATTCCCACAGTAGAAAGAGAAAAGCAATTTGTAATGAAAATAATTTCATTAACATATGCTTAACTCAACAATATCATTAGTTTAAGGTGTATGCCTGAAAAAGGGGGAAATAGTTTTTGATAAATTTTGTTAGGCTATTGTAAAGTAAGAAAAGGACAATGTGGAATATGCACACTGAGATACATATTTCAGATAAAATATAAATATTTTGTTTGAAAATCAATGTCATGTTACTGAGGCAGTATAAACTGTTAGTCAAAGGTGGACTCATGTTTGGGTCCTGGACCTAACACATGCTGTAAAATTATTTTCACCTCCACCTCATTATCCTTACCTTGCAGGATCATTGTTAAGAAGCAAATATTATATATAAATCAACTAGGAAATACGATGTCAAAGGTGTACAAAATAATAGATAATATATTCTATATAATTTTATTTAAAATTTTATTTTACTCATCGTAATACCATAAAGATAGGTCTTTTGTTTGGATTATTAATAAATGAGGGTAATTTTAAAAATGAGTTAAGAGAAATCTCATTCGAAGTGAATTAGGAAGAGTATAAAGCCGAGCTCTCGCACTGGATGCTGATCTCAGAGCACAAGTCCAGAACTATTTGTACATAGCAGCCCTTCTCAATTCCCTTTCCCCCTCCATGGCAGAATTTCTTCTGTGTTTCAGCTGACTTGCACCTGATTCACCATAGTCGGAGGTACTGCGCTACAATTCCTGTTGCTCCCCAATAAATTCAGTTTTGCTGGGTAACTATCTCACTTAATTTTGTGTATTATAAAACAATTTCATTGACGTGAGGTTATTGCTTCAAAGAATATAAAATTAATCAGGCAATTGGATAAAGCTTATCTTTGACCTGTATCTACCCCTTTTCCCATCTGTCTAATAACCTGTCACCTTCTCTTCTTGCTCTCCCCAGAGAAAATAATCTTCAGTTTGATATTCAAAACAATCCAGTTATATGTACCGTCACTCAGGGACATACTGTGGAGAAGCATACTCCTAGCCACAGTCACTTTACATAGATGATCAAAAGCATAAAAGCATATGTTCATCACAAGATGAACACAACTTGTGAAAGATCATTTGCAAACTCTCTATAGTAGAGCAAGTAATATGATACGAGACATTAATTTAGCTAAACCTCAGAAATGACAATATCATTTTTCACTTACAATGCACTACAATATGCAAACAAATAAGATAACATTTCCCAAGTTTTTTTGCAGTGTATCTCCACAGCCCAGTGAAACTTTTCCCCCCAGTGGCCCCATGAGTGACATGCTAGAGCAAACCTTGACTCCTTGGTGATTGTTATCGATTTCAAACCATGTTGACACCTTTCTCTGTGAGAAGTTTGCTTTCTTCTAGAAATAAATCAAATGTGTTGCTGTTCCAACGAGTTCTCTTTACTGCATAAAAACACCAGAGGAACCTGATGTCTTGCAAACTTTACACAGCTCTTCAGTTTAATGTAGAAACTGGGAATCCCATCTGTCACTCTTTTCCCTATCTCATATATCTATTAGAGGGATGGAAACAAGGTAATGTGTTGGTGATATTTTTATTGAAAATTGCCATAAATAAATGAAAGCACAAATAGTGCTAAGATTCCAATTATTTCCTGTATTCTTCTTTTAACTATTAAATTCAACAAATATTTGCTTAGAGCCTATTATGTACAAGGCAGAATGTTGAGTAGGTCAGAGAAGAAATGAATATTAAGACATAGCAAGCTTTGAAAACATTATCCAAATAATCAAAAAACATATATATGCGCTTATATATGTATAACCTTATATATGTATATACTTATACATAAATGCTTATATATATGGTGTGTGTATATATAAAACCTTTTTTTCATTGTGTATTACGCCTTTATTATCCCTTCCACTGCATAATTGGAAAAGGCATAAGTGTAGGGAAAGAATTGATATAATCCGCTGAAGGCTAAGGGAACTGCATACAGCAATGGCCTCTGTGTTATATGCTGTATGTTAACAAAGGGACAAAACACTCATAGTTAACAATTATGTGGAAACTGATTAAAGGGATACTTTAATACTGTCATATTACCACCTCCTCATTTGTTCAAAGAAGAGGATCTTTAACATTTCCTTAGGGTTCTTAAAGAATTTATGTTTGTAAGATATCAACTAGTTAGATGAAAACATGCCTTTGCATTATTAAATGATACACATGAGAATTCTACTTGGCCCAGAAATCAGTATCTTTTGGGAGGCTCAGACCAATAGGCCATATGGAAAAATGTTAAGCAAGCTGCGGCGAATCTCCACTTTTGAGACCTGATAATCCAAATGCCACTTTTGGCCCACACATTCCATTAACTGACTTTTGCTAACTCAAATGTCTGGCAAAGAGAGGAACCTTTTACTTGGAGTCACTTCTTCATTTAGCCTGTTGCTTTCCTGACTCTGCTACTAGATACACCCGTTTGGAGATGGGTGTTGCCCATCTGTCACATGGGAGAGTTGTGCTGGCTGGACTTGGGTGTTTCCTTTCCCCCAGGTCGGTTAGGTTCTGCTAAGAACCAGGTACATTAAGCTCTGGTCAACCAGTATCCCCTGAGAGCAGGCCTCCTTCAGAGTGCTCTGTTATATGTAAACATAGTTTCTATTTCCCTTCCCCTGTTCGAAGCAAGAGGGGATTTTTGTCCGGTATTCACCATGAGAACTGGGTTGAGCTCCTGGAAGTAAATTTCACAATATTGTCAGACCCCCACCCCAGCCTCTGAACTTTGTAAAAATTTCAGATTTGTCCACATTCAGCCTCCAGCAATTCATTAGTTACAGTTCAGATATTCCTACCTGGCACTGGGTCCCTCAGTAGCATTCACCAGTTTGAGACTCTGTTCAGGAGAACTTCTTCCCCATCTTAGCTTGCCTGTCTCTCTAATCTTGGGGGTAGATATTTGCCTTCTCATGGTTCTAAGAAACGTTTGGGATATGTCAATCTGTTTAGCTTTTTACTTGTTATGACAGAGTGGCAGCTTCCAAGGGCCTTACATACAGATTTGAACAGTGGAAATTTTGGTATATGCCTTTGAAAAAGAAGTAATGACGTACTCGGTTTGTATCTAAACAAATCGATGTCACATGATACTTCAGTCTGATAGTTTCACATTGGCGTGGTGTCAGAACAAGTCAAAAACTGTGATAAGGGCCCCATGAACTTCACTTGTGCAATATAAGTATCAAATGGAAAAGCAGACAACCTGTTCTCAATGTGGCCACTATTCTTTGAAGTGTGACCCTCTTTTTTTGGAAAATCTCTGGGCAAATACATTGGCTCAAAGAAGGCTCCCATTCTCAGAGGTTTCTCTAAGTAACTTGGCTTTGTTCACTGGTAGTTCAACTAAGCTGAAACCCAGTAGTGTGAAATGGGACTCTGCTCATGTTTAATTTCAGTGGCCACTATGCGGAACTGAAAGCAGAGGGGGTTGCTCCATTCATTGGGAAAATAGCAAGGTCATTCTTTTAGCTTTCTTTAAAAATTTTCATGATGGATTTGTGATATTTGTAGTGACCTTGGGCTATTGCCAATGACCTCTCTGTTTGATATAATGTCAGAGTAAATACACCAATCTTTGGGGCCATATACTGTGTAAACAGGCAAGGATGTTGAGTGAATTGTCTTGGTTAGTCCTGTAGATTCATAGTAAAGGCTCATTCTCTGATGAAATCAAATGGAGTCAAGGTGCTGACTGAATCTACATTTCCCAGATTGCTTGCTACCAATTGGTGTATGGATCCAAATCATCCTCGACATAGTAACTATCAACCCACCAGACACAAAGTGAAAAGCTATATACTTCTGATACAAAAGGAATATGCCAGACTTTTTTAATTTTTTAAATTTTCATTGTTGTTCTTGTACAGTTTTCTGTCTTTCCCATCCCAGCCCACCACCCCAGCCCTCCCCACTCCCCTCCCATTTCCACCCCCGCTAGTTTTTATCCATGTGTCCTTTATACTTGTTGCTCCAAACCCTTCCCCTTTCCCCCTGAAATTCCCTCCCCTCTCCACTCTGGTGACTATCAGCCTGTTCTCAGTTTCGGTGTCTTTGGTTATATTATGCTTGTTTGTTTGTTTTTTTTTGATTAGGTTCCTCCCAGACTTTTAAATGTTGCAACAACTTGACCCCATTTTCATTTTCTTTTAAAAAAATAAATTTATTGTTATGTTATTGATTAATAAGTTTATGTAGGTTTCAAGTGTAAAATTCTGTAATATATCATCTGTATATTGCATTGTGGATTTACCACTAAGTGTCAAATCTCCTGTCACCATATATTTGACCTCGCTTACCCTTCACTATAGTTCCTCACCACCTTTCTCTCTAGTAACCACCATACTGCTCTCTATTGTTTTTTTTCATTTGTCCTGTTTGTACATGTGTTGCTTTCAGTTTTACATCTTACACATGAGTTAAATCAAATGATTCTTAAATTTTTTCATCTGACTTATTTTGCTTAGCAATGTACTCTCAAGATCCATACATATTGGCACCAGTGTCAGTATTCCATCTCTGTGTGTGCCCCAGGAGTATTTCATTGGAGATTACACACACATACATGCGCACGTGTGTGTGTGTGTAATCAGCCCATACTGGTCAATAGTAACTCTTGAAAGAAAATATTATGTGTTTGTCTTTCTGGGCCATTCTCAGTCTGACAATGACTTTTTTTTATGCATGTCATTCAACAATGAGAAGATGGTCAAGGCATTGATTGGATCTTCCATACACAATGTCATCCACAAACATCTGAATTTTGAGATCACCACAAGCAGCTCTTCAAAATCAACATCATTAACCATCATGTAAATGCCAATAAAAGCTGCAATGAGTTATCACTTCACAACTACTCAAATGGTTATTATCAAAAAGACAAAAAAGTAAGTGTTGGCAAATGTGGCAACTCTAGTTTGCTATTTGTGGGGATGTAAATTGGTACAATCATTATGGAAAAGTACATGGAGATTCCTCAAAAAATTGAAAAGAGTGATCATATGATCTAGCAATCATGCTTCTGGGTATATATCCAAAAGAAATGAAATCATTATCTCAAAGAGATATCTACATCAACGCTAATGCTATGAATTACCCACTTATGAATTCTTTTGCCATTGTCCATAAATTCTGAGTTGCTGCATTTGTATTTTCATCTATCTCAAGGTATATTTTGATTTCATCCTTCATCTACTGTTCACCCATTGTTTGTTTAGTAACATGTGATTTAGCCTCCATGTCTTTGTGTATTTTTCAGTTTTCTTCTTGTGATTAATTTCCAGTGTCATACCATTATGGGCAGGGGAAATGCTTGATATGATTCCAATCTTCGTAAATTTATTCAGACTTGTTCAGTGTCCTTACATGTGGTCTATCCTAGAAACCATTCCATGTACACTTGAAAAGAATTTATATTCTGCTTTGTGGTGAAAGCTCTGAAGATATCAATTAAATCCATCCAATCTAATGTGTAATTTTAGGCTCCTGTTTCCCTGTCGATTTTCGGTCTGGAAGATCTATACACTGATGTCAGTAGGACGTTAAAAATCCCCTATTATGACTGTATTAATGTTACTCTCTCCCTTTGTGTACATTAAGATTTGCTTTACATATTAAGGTGTTTTTATGTTGGGTGCATAAATGTTTATAAGAGTTATATCTTTTGTCAATTGCTCCTTTAATCATTACGTAGCCTCAAAGGTTTCTAGCTTACTAGAATCCTGCACTGGAGCTAATGACAAAATTTCCAGTTTGTATTAAACAGTAATTTTATTTGCTTTCTTGTCTGGGTATGTATTTAAGAATTTCAGGAACAAATTTAATATAAAAAGAATGTATGTAATCCCTGATTCTTGCCAAAAAATATTCTCAAATAGCCTCTTCATATTATCTTGATACATTAAACTTTAATAAATAACAGTATACTGTTTCTAAGTATTTTGCTATCCAAATGAATGAAATAAGCAAAGATGGTTAAATTTACTAGTGGTCAATCTAGGAAAAATTGCATCAGTTACTTTAATGTACCCTTAGCTAGTCTTTTCAGGTTTAAAAACAAACATTTATTTCCAATTTTTAGAGAGGCAGTAATAACTAACTTTTCCAAGTAAGTGTCTATTTTTAATTAACCTACTTAAAACATTGAGAATATATAACTATAAATATAGAACTTTAAATTATTAGTCCCACAATATTTTTGCAATCATAAAACAATCTACTATAGAAAGTACTGGTATAGTGAGATTTCTTTATTTGGAAACATTTTTAATATCTATCCTATAAAATCATGAAAATTTAATTCACTATATACAACCACATAGATCTAATTCATCGATAAACTAAAACTTGGTATAAATAACAGATATTTAACCATTTTATCATTTATTATGATTTGAATAACAAAAAATTGTAAAATTTATGGCATTTTTTCATACCATTGAATGATTGTATGAAGTACAGACTGTTTTTTCAAGATGTGAACAATATATGGATGACTAATACCACAGATACTCATGCTTTGATCTGCATGATCTTGTTTGTTTGTTTTTTTATAGAAATTTTTAGTTCTTTCTTCTGTTTCTGTGTCTGAACTGCTGACAGTCACTTACCATCCATTAACTATGCTTCCGCAAGGCCTCTATCATTAATACTCTGTTTGAATCTCTAGTCATTTCTTGACATGGGTCTAAAGTGTAGCTTTGACTCCTGAATTCCCATCCACTAGCCTTTAGGTGCACTAGCTTCCTTTCAGTGTCAGTACCTTGTAATAACTCAGTTGATTTCTGAGCTCATTACTCAACAAACAAACAAACAAACAAACAAACAAAACAAATAAAGAGCTTTTTATGTAAGATGGTGAGGACCACAGTAGGCCAGGCAGCCAAACATTTAAGACCACCTATCATATCACTCCTAGGAAGAGATGCTCTTGTATCTGAGAAACAATTCCTAGAGACATTATATAGTAGATCAATATTGTAGCTAATCCTTCACAGAGGTAATTCTTGTTTGGTAGCTATGAACCGGATGTTGTACACTTGAAATCTTGCTTGGTTTACTGGATTGAAATCCATTTGTTGATTTCTTTTTTATTATATAAATCTTGCAAATTGGAACAGATTTATTCTTGTTTAGTGATGCTAAAATGATAACACTGATATTTAGCAAACCAATAATAATTCTTAAATCACTGTATTGAGGTATGATTGAGATACTAAAAGCTGTATATTTTTAAGGTATACAACTTAATGAACCATCACCACAAGCTATGCCATAAACATATCCATCACCTCCCAAAATTTCCTTCCCTCTCTCTTTATTCATTGTTTTGTAAAAACACAAATCATCTAATCACTTAGCAAAATTTTAGTTATTCAATATAGCACTATTAACGTGAGGTTCTATAGCATAGTAAACTCTATGACATTTTCATCTTTCATAACTGAAATTTTACATGCTATGTGTAATATTTCCCATTTACTCCTCCTCCCAGCCTCTGGTGACCACTATTCTATGCTCTGTTTCTTTTCTTTTTTTGTTTTATACTTCAAGTCCTTTATTTTTTTAGCGCTCTGGGTCTATCTCTTATGTGTGTCCAGAAAATGGCATGTAGTGAGATTTCCACCCTTTATTTATTTTTTTGAATTTTATTAAGATAGAGTTAACATAAAATGTTAGATAAGTTTAAGGTGTTTAATGTAATTTAAAATATGCAGAGATTGAAAAATAATTATCCACAGTAGAGTTACATCATGTAGTTATAACTGATTTTCTTATGATGAAAACTTTAAAGATCTATTCTATTAGCAACTTTCAACTGTACAATACAGTATTGTTAAATATAGTCATCATATTGTACATTATATCCCCAGAAATTAATTATCTGATTACTGGAAGTTTGTACCTTTTGACCACCTTCACACAATTCCCCACCATTCACCTACTCCTGCCTCTGAAAGTAACAAACCTGCTCTTACAAAAGGAATCTAAAACAGTCAAGCCCATGTCTGGCTTTTTTGTTATTGTTATTTTTGGGGGGAATTTAATTTTTATCATTGGTTTTCCTACAGCTATATTCACTTTGTAGTATAAAACTTAATGGTTACTACCTAAAAACTGGATAGAGACTATTTTGAATTCTGATGATTACCTTCAGTAAAGTCACTAGTATAACCTTGATTCCCTCTCTTACAAAATACATTTTCGTAGAACTTGATTCCAAAATTATATACATATATACTCCATATGTGTATTAAATTCTACATTAAATTCTTTCATTTCATAAAAATGAATTTCCCCAATGTCACACAGCCATAATTTAACTCACAAGAGACAAATGGAAAAGGAACATAATGTAAGTATGCAAATAACAATTACCAGTATTTAAAAATAAAGTATATAAGACAAGAAAATGCATTAGTACAAATGAAGACTGTGAGTATTGTGACCTATATAAGCAGCTTAGATTTTTCATTAATGGAATTTCTTGCAATAAAGAGTTTTTAAAAGTGAGTGAAACAATATTCAATAGTATAGTTGGGAAACAAAAATAAAAAACAATCTTCTTGAATGATAGGTGCAATTAATTTACCACATAATACAATAAAAATGATAAGATACATAATTGCTTAAAATGTCAGCCTTAACACAGTCTCATGTATTATGTAACTAGAGCATCTTAGATTCATTAACTATAAATGGACAGAGACATTTTGGTTGGTTGCAGATTTTCCTTCAGAACTGAAGAAAATTAATCCTCAGAGTTTTCACCAAGGGAAATAATCACATTCCAAATTGAATGTCATCCCCACATTAAAACAACAATAAGATAACAGTCATTATATTGGCTTTTTCTATTTACCATTTCTATTTAACATAGTCCTGGAAGTCCTAACCAAAGCAATCATATACACACATACACACAAAATGAAAATAAAATAAAATAAAATAAAATAAAATAAAATAAAATAAAATAAAATAAAATAAAATAAAATGAATATAAATAGAAAAGAAAAAAGTAAGATTACCTGTGTTTGCAGATGACATGATTCTGTATGTTAAAAACCAAAGACCATAAAAAAAAAAAACCTAGTGAACAAAATCAGAAAATCTGTAATTCAGCAAAGTGGCACAATACAAAATCAACATAAAAAATCCACTGTGTTTCTATTCATTAAAAGAGAATTATATGAAATGAAAATTAAGAGATCAATCTCATTTACTATAGCATTGTAAAGAACAAAATACTTGGGGATAAACTTAACCAAAGAGGTGAAAAATATATACTGAAAAACATGAAAAACTGATACAAGAAATTAAAAAAGATACAAATAAGTGGGAACACATCTCATGGTCATGGATTAGAAGAACAACTGCTGTTAAAATACCCATCTTCCAAGATGGAGGCATGGATAGATATACTTTGCCTCCTCATACCAAAAGAAGGACAAGAACAAATTTGAAAACAAACAAAAAAAATCAGAAAATGGAACTGTATGAAAGTCCGACAACCAAGGAGTTAAAAAAGAAACATTCACCCAGATGGGTCAGAGGGGTAGAGATGGGCAATCAAGGAGGAGAGGACACTTGGCAAGGCTATGGATGGAGAACCCAGTGGTCCCACATTCACATGTGGAAAAACTGGGTAGAACAACTGGGGAGCAAGGCAGACTGCACAGCCCAGGGTTCCAGTATGAGAACAGAAAACCTCAAAATCTCTGGCTATAAAAATCTGAGGTGGGAGAATCTCCTGGCCTCACAAGAGAGTTCATTGGAAAGACCCACAGGGTAGTAGAATGTACACAAAACTACCCACCCAGGAATCAGCACCGGAAGGACCCAATTTGCTTGTGTGTAGTAGGGGAAGTGATTGAAAGCTGGAAGAGAGCCAAGCAAGTGGCATTGTTCCTTCTTGGACCCCTCCCTCACGTACAGCACCACAATGCAGAGACATGTGTTGCCCTGCCCTGGGGAATACCTGAGACTCTGCCCCTTACAAGGTAACCGGTGTGCCTAGACAAGGAAATATGGCCCAAATGAGTGAAGAGATCAAAACTCCAGAAAAACAACTAAGTGATAACAAGATAGTCAACCAATCAGGTGCAGAGTTCAAAACATTGGTAATCAGGATGCTCACAGAAATGATTGACTTTGGTCAACATAGAGGAAAAAGCAAAGGCTATGAAAAGTGAAATAAATAATAATATACAGGGAACCAACAGTGAAGTGAAGGAAACTGGGACTCAAATGAACAATTTGGAGAAGAAAGAAAAATAAGCATTTAACCAGAGCAGAATGAAGAAACAAGAATTCAAAACAATGAGGAGAGGCTTAGAAACCTCTGGGACAACTTTAAATGTTTCAACATTCAAACCATAGTGGTGTCAGAAGAAGAAGAGGAAGAGCAAGAAATTGAAAACTTATTTGAAAACCTAATGAAGGAGAACTTCCCCAATCTGGCCAAGGAAACGGACTTCCAGGAAGTCTAGGAAGCTCAAAGAATCCCAAAGAAGTTGGACTCATGGAAGCACATACCAAGACACATCATAATTATATTACCTAAGATGAAAGATAAGGAGAGAATCTTAAAAGCAGCAAGATAAAAGGAGACAGTTACTTACAAAGGATTTTACATAAAAATATCAGCTGAATTCTCAAAAGAAACCTTGCAGCAAGAAGGGGCTGGAAAAAAGGATTCAAAGTCATGAAAAGCAAAGACCTACATCCAAGATTACTCTATCCAGCCAAGCACTCATTTAGAATGGAAGGGCAGCTAAAATGCTTCCCAGATATTGTCAAGTTCAAGGAGTTCATCATCACCAAGCTACCGTTATATGAAATGTTAAAGGGACTTATCCAAGAAAAAGAAAATGATCAAAAGTATGAACAATAAAATGACAACAAACTCACAAGTATTAACAACTGAACCAAAAAACATACAAAAACAAAAACTAAGCAAAATTTTAACTTTATTTTGAAATAATTTTATTCTATTTTATTATGGAATCAGGTTTGTTGCTCTTGCTAAATTTGTGACTAAATAGAATAAAGCAGTAAAAATAATCAGGTAGGTATTAAGATTAAGCCAATAGATAGGTAATATTGTGATAAATAACTCTCTGAGAGCTACATAGTAACAAATCAATAGTTTAGCTAGTGCATAGATAGAGAATGAATGCAGAGGCAAGACCAGAAAATTAATGCTGAGACACACTACGAATGAAAAATAAAAGGTATTATAATTCAAAGGTAACAATACAAATATTTTAAACTTTAAAATTTATACTAGAGGTGAAAATGGCATGGTCTTTTTTGAGACAACTTCTGCAATGTCAGAAGTTTAATGGAGGACATGCCGCAGCCTGCTGGTTCCCTCTGTACATTACTCTGGAAGGCTAAGGTTATGTCAAGGCTTAAGAACAAAATAACAATAACAACCAAAGTATATGGCAATTATTTATTATGGCAAAGTTTTATTTCTCTACCATGCAAAGATGTCTGTGATCCAAGCAACTTTTCGAGGATACAGGCTCATGGTACTACCCTTTATTAAATAGCATCCTACAGGGTTACTCCAGGATAGAAGGAAAGTCTCATTTAGGAAATTAGACATTCTGGCCTAGAAGTTGTTCATATTCATAACCGATTAGCTAGAATTTGTCATGCAGCCCCACCTAATTGCAAATGGGCTGAGAAATTCAGTTTCCTACATATCCACCAGAGAAAGTGAAGCAGATAGTGTAAACAATGCAAGTTTTATAATATACCTAAACCATACAAATGTGGAGGTTTTTCCGATACGCCCCCTGGGAGTATCATACTATTTTGCAACTACTGATGTTTACCTTTTGATTTTCTTAATCTGTCCTGAAAAATCTTAGCATGAGAATAATGATCTTTAAAATGAATGGCTGAATAATATTCTGACAAATATGTTGGTTAATTTATTTAACTAATCTCCTATTCTGTAGTAAAAGTTATATTTGGAAGTTTCCATTATAAATAATGCTGTGGTGATTATTCATCTTTATTGATGATTTTTTTGCTAAAAATTTTAATTAAAAATACTAATTATCTGCACCATGATTCTTTTTTGCCTCTCAACTTAATATCCAGATAAAATTGACTTAAGTTTCCATTCTCCGTATAGCAGGAAGTCCAGTGTTCTTGCCAAATTGTCAGTCACCTCTTGTCCAAAGGTCACCTACTTCTCAATTCACTGCCATGTTCTTCTCAACAGTTTCATTATTGTATTTACACACTGATCCCATTCTAAAGAAATCAGAAATTCAAGTCTGCCATGTGTAATAGAACTTTAAACCCTTGTGACCATGATATTGAAAGCTGCATCATTTCACTGGCTATCAAAACTCGAAATTGCATATTTGTCATCTCTATCACTGGGAGTCTTTTTTGGACACCCTGATATTGATCACTGATTATTCACTGAGTATGTTACTCCTTCTAGGTCTTGACCTTCTCATTATGATTCCAGAATTTCCCTTCCCATCCCTTACCATCTATCCATCTCTCCTTTATTCATTTTTAAGTTTCTTTTCTTTCAGACTATGCCCAAGAAAAGCTTTTGCATTTGCAAAATCATTGTTACCTTGTGGAATGTATGGACTGCTATACAATTAAAGTGGTTTATTTTTCCTCCATAAAAGTCATTTGTCTTCCTTATAAGTCAGTTCTGGTTAAAAACTAAAATGTTGATTTAAGCAACAATGTTACAGTGTTGGGAGTATGTATTCCTAAATAAAATGTATTTTAGCCAGACTACAGCAATAAAACTATAATTCATATTATTTATTATTGTTGTTACAAACAAATAGCATCTCCCCCACAGTTACATATGTTTTTAGTCATATTCAAGCCTTTATAATCTACAAAATTTTATCAAAATGCTTTTTCCTCAAATTTTATTGAGATTTTTATTATAGCTTGTATTTTAAGAATTTTCAGCATCTTATTGTTTCATAATTACATTAGCACCACTTAGACTTCCTGTGCATATTACCATAGTCATTGATATTCCACATTTATTTTCAATATCTTTTCTCCATTGCTGCTGACTCATATCCTGTGGTTTTTAATTTTTTCCTAAAGAGAGTATAGAAATAGCATACTTTCTGACTCCTTGCATGTCAATGAATGCCCTTCTCTCTGTCTTTCTATGTGAAAGTCAGCCTGAAGGGTTATGTCACAGGGGGCATGCAAACGTTTCTCACATAATGCTGATAATGAGCCCTTGTCTTGTGACATTTAGTGGTGCAGAACAGCTTACCATCAACATCATTATTTCTCTATTTCTGTCTGCTTGATCGTAGGGTTTCTTTTTTTGTTTGTTCGTTTTTTTAAAGCACCAATATCTATCTAATTACAAATTTGGCTTCATCAGTGTTACCTATTATTTTTAATTCATTTGATCCCCACACTAAAATATGTCTCCAAATAGAGAACTTAAAAAAAATCTGTCCATATTCCTTTGTTTATGCGATTATTAATTGGTTGCCTCCCCTAATACCCTTCCTACCTTTTCACCTTTATCAGGACTTGGTTGTCCTGAGACACTGACATATCCTTGACTAAAGTTTGATACTTACTTTTGCTTTTTTCTGGAACACTCCTCTACTTTGATAGTCACATGCCCAGCAATACTTCCATCAGTCTTTTCTCCATCTAGTTTCACAGATTACATAGATGCTCTGGAAAGATGAGTAGATCAGCATTCATTACAAAAAAATACATACCCGCATCACTCTTTAAAATTTTACCTTTCTTTTTTTAAGACTTTATTTATTTATTTTTTAGAGGGAGGAAGGGAGGGAGGAAGAGAGGGAGAGAAACATCAATGCGTGGTTGCCTCTCACACACCCCCTACTGGGAACCTGGCCCACAACCCAGACATGTGCCTTGACTGGGAATCAAACCAGCAACCTTTTAGTTCACAGGCCAGCACTCAACCACTGAGCCACACCAGCAAGGGCTAACTTTGCCTTCCTTAATTTCATAGAGCTTCTCACTATTTACCTACCATGTTATATATTTTATTGTAATTGTTTTTGTGTATTTATCCTTAGATTCTTTGTACCATTGCATACCCACTAAGAGCTCCTTAAGAGTAGATCAATTATTTTTTTCTCAAATTGATCAGTCTATCTCCAAAATGAAATAATGTACTTTAATTATGTAGGACATAGAAAATTATGTGAGGTTGTGCATCAGAAAGTACAGAAAGGGCAGTATAAAGTTTTAATGCATAGTTGCACAAGACTGATGTGCATTTGAACTAAGAATGTAATAACCATGAATGATTACATGTACAGGTTTTCAATACTGTTCTGCCTGTTATGTACTCATTATATATTTTGTTAAAATATCCTGCAGAATGTTTAACATTCAAAGTGGGCAAAGAATAATAAAGAAGCTAAAAGTGGTCGTAGTATATAAACTATTCCTGATCATCTTTGAAAAAGGTTCAACAATGTTATATTGGCAAGGAACTGTCCTAATCCAGTGGACTGTAAATTAAGTTGATATTATTAAATGTGTTCTTTTTTCTTCAAAGCTTTGGCTTGGCCCAGACAGTTACCCTCCAGTCATGTCATTTTCAAACTCATAATCCTCACCAAAAATTAAAATTTCCTTATATTGTAAATATATGATGGAATCCTGTGAGAATGATGACAAAAATGAAGTCAATGAAACATAACTGTTAGATATTGCCAAATGACTGAGAGCTACCACAAGAGGTTCATCATGCTAAAAATACTCAAGAAGCATGCACTTTCTTTCCAACTAAGGATTCAATGATTAATTTTCCCCCCAAATTATCTCATTTGTTATGCTTTTATTTTTTATTCAACCTTGAGCAACCTATTGCCACCCAAATAAACAGAATGTACAGAGAAAACTTTTGCAGATATGTTGCTGTTGGTTCTTATTGAAATAAGGGATGCTCTTTAAAAATTACTGCGTATCAGTTACCTGAAATTTTATCAACAGCTTGATACATCTGACAAGAAAATTAGAGTGGTGTATCTGGATATTTTTCTCTGAAGTACATGAGGTATGCTTATATAATAAACACTATTAGTAGTTCCAGGCTGAGTCATCTGAAGTTAATATAAGTTTATGTGAATATTAGTTTGGTAAAAGCTACATCTCTAAATTTGCATAGTTTATTAAACAGAAAATAAACCTCTCAAATAATATCATTTCAGTTTACATGCTAAAATTTCGCACATCTTATCCTGTGGAGGGGGCTGCTCCCTTTATTCTCGTATGAACTCTCAGCATTTAGCTCCCATCTACTGATCACATTGGTTGTCCTCTCTGTCAGGAAGACATGTTCATAGATCTGTATCTAAACAGATCATAAAAATTTCAGGATCTTAAAGTTCAGCAAAACAAATAATGGAAAACAATAAGAAACTTTGGAGTGTTGCGGTTGGATAATAAAGAGAGAAAATATTTATGGAAAGCTGATTATATTTCCAGAGCTGTGTGAAGCATTTTCATGTGTTAATTCATTAACTCATTCATTCACATAGATTGTAATGGGTTCCTAATTACAGGGAGGGAAAACTGAAGCTTAGAGAAGCTAAATAATTTAATCAGGGTTCCTCAAAGGAAATGAGCCACTTGGCTTAGAATTGGAAGAGTCCAAATCCCTTGCCTTTAAGTGGTCTTCTTGGTGGCTTTTTCCCTCATTGAAAAAAAAAAAAAAAATGCTGCAGCTGTGGGCAGCTGCTGATTGGCGGCTTCATGGTGACAATGCTCTGTCCTTGCATCAGGGCTCCCAGAGTTCTGCGGGAGAAATATCAAATTTAAGCACTTGCAGCTTGTGGCTTTTTCCCAAACTAAAATCACCTTTGAAATGGAAGAGATTTCAGACTGTAGATGAGATTCAGGAAAATACAGTGGAGCAACTGATGGTGACTGGGGAACTGTGTGAGGTCCCACATTGCCTACTTTGAAGTGCTTGAGGTGTCATTGTCCTAATGTGCAATCTTTCTTATCTCTTTTAGGGTCTTCATTAAATGTCTCTGTTTTTTCATAGTGCATGTATGCATATTTCCTGGACTGACCTCATATATAGTTAATCACAATATTGCAGTTGTAAACTTCAGCATCATACAAGAGTAAAATCTACTGATCCCATATCTAGGATGGTTGTCAAAACAGCTCTGTTGCTGTTGGTTAAGCTAACTCACACGCTGTCAGTGAGCTATTTCTGGTCCAATTTAAGGTGGCTTTGTCTGAGACCACCTGGACCACATATCTGTTCTCTTCATGTTTTTCATTCTCCGTCAGGATAGTGTAGGGAAATTGTAGCAGAATTTCCTGATAAGAAGCAGCAAGAGCAACTTAATCAAGTATATGTCTATTAGTTCTTTATTTTATGTTCTGTTTGCCGACATCTCACTGATCAAAATGTCCCAAGGCTAAACCTAGGATCAGTATGAAAATGTACTGCAAAGTTATATGGGAAATGATGCTGAAAAAATAAAACTTGGGGCCATATTTGAATTTATTACTATGCAATTAGCTATATTAAGGACTTAGCTATTAACTTAAAAAGACAACATGATTAATGCACATTATATATAAGGCACTGCTAGGCAGTGGGAAATCAACTGGGATAAGAGAAAATCATCTTAGTCACTTTTACTTTACTTAAATCATTAAATCATTACTTATTGCAGTTAATCTTTTCAAATAACAGATTTTTTAAAAGCAACTTTTGGCTGATTTTATCTATTGCATTCCTATTTTATGTTTCGTTTATCTCAGTTCTAACTTTTATTTCCTTCTTGCTTTAGGTTTGGTTTCTTCTCCTTTTTCCAAACAGTTAAAGTAAAAATGTTTGATTATTGTTTTGAGAAATCTTTCTAGATAGATAAATAGATTAGATCAATAAATGCTTACAGCTATACTTTTTTTCTTTAAGAACATATTTCACTTCAGTTCATAAATTTTAGTATATTGTGCTTTCAACTTTAGTCCTTTATTTCAAAGTATTTACTACCCTTGGTTTCTTCTTTCACTCTGTTGTTTTGGATTTTTTAAAAATTCTTAGTATATATAAATTTCTCCAATTTCTGTTATTGATTTTTGGTTTCATTCTATTTTGGCTACAGAACGTATTTTCTATGATTTCAATCCTTCTTATATTTTGAGAGTTCTATGGTCTGACACACAGTTTATCCTGCAAAATGTACTAGTGCACTTGAGAAAGAATATGTATTCTACTGTTGTTAGTTAATATTTCTATAGCTACTACCTATGAGGTTCAGTTGTTTTACAGTGTTGTCTGCATCTTAAATTTTTGCTGTTCTTTTTCATATTTATTCTATTATTGAAGGTGTAGTATTAAAGTCACCAACTTTTACTGTTAAACTGTCTATTTTTCTCTTTGTCTAATCTTTTGTTTCATGTATTTGGGGACACTGTTGTTAGTTACACATATGTTTGTAACTGTTATATCTTATTGATGAATTGGTGCTTTTATAATTATAAATGTCCTTATTTGTCTCTTGTAACAACAGCGGCTTTCAAGTCCAGCAGTCTCATCATATACCCACTCTAACATTTTTTGGTTACTTTTTGCATATAAGATCTTTATCCACCCTTTTACTTTCAAACTATTTATGCTTTTAATCTCAAATGGATATTCTATAAAATAGTTAAATCATATATTCACATGCATTTTGCCAAACTGTGCATTTAACTGAAGTGTTTAATCAATTTACATGTAACACCATCACTCACAACACAGGATTTGTTTTGCCAATTTGTTACTTTTTTTCTGTGACTTACACATTTTTCTGTAAGTTTATGTGTTTCTATTTATCTTAAGCATTTTTCTTCAGTTTCTCTGTTGTAGTCTTCATTTGATTTCATTTCAAGATTTTTGGTTAATTTCTAGTTTTCTGAAAAATTTGTGAAATTTTTGGAAGTTTATGTTGCTTCTATGGCAAGAATTTTTAGGAGATCCTTTGTCCATCATCTTTGATGTTGTCCCTCCATCATTGTGCCTGTTTGCTCTCTACTGCCTCATGTTCCTCAGTGTAATTACCTGCAGTGTTTCCCTCACCCCATCTTATAACATGAACTCCCTTGAATCCATTATCTGGGTGGCTCTTCTCCAAATACTTTGATACAAAGTATTCTCTTGCTCTGGTCTTCTGAATGAGACTTCTGTTCTCTGCACGCTGTCAAAATGGCATTTATCATGGTCAATATAAAATTTTTATGTTTTAGACTATAACTTACACATTATACTTTGTTCTCATCTCACTTGACTACTAGTTACATTTGATGAAGAGTAGCACTTTCTGTTCCTTGTTAACATTTTTCACTTCACTTCTGGGACACCCAACTCTCTGATTTCCTTGGACTACACTTTTCAGTCCTTGCCAGTGCTATCTAATGGCTCTCTCTTTGCTCTGATGGTCACTGTTGAAAATTCCTGGGGATCAGTCTGTGCTCTTCACTATGTATACTCTCTTGGTGATGACATTCTGCCTCACAGTGTCACTTGTTATATAGATGCTGACCCCCCCACACACATTTTATACCCAGCCCAGAGTTTTCTCATACTGTACTGATAGTTAGCTGTTCTATTTTCACTCTTTCTGATATCACATGATGGTCACTGCATCTTCCAAGTGGCTCAGATATTTCTTTTCTTAATTTGGTAAATACCATGTACATATTATAAAATGTTTTAGTTTAATTTTACATGTTTTAACTTTAAATGAGTAGAATAATTAATAAATTAATAGTCTTTTGATACACTTCTTTACTCAACAGTAAGCATATAGTTCTAACAAGTTAGCTTGGCACAGTTTCATAAATTCTGGCAGAAGACAACAAGATTCCTGGGTCATATAAAAATTACTATATTATTCATTGTGCAACAAATAGCATGACTTCATGCTGGCCTTGGTTCCATTTGTTCCCCTAGTTCCTTCAAGGCAATACAGTGACAGGCCTGGATGGACACTGAGCACAGGTGGTTTTATATCACAACCCAGGAACCTCACACCCTTGTACACTGTTACCAGCATGGCTGCCCTGCTTTCTCTGGGAGGAAAGCATCTTTACAATACTCGGCAGGAAACAAATCTACTCCTTGCACCCAGAGAGATACATGAATTTAATTTCCCTTCAAATTAGAAGGCACAAATTAATGTATGATCATACAATGGAATATTATACATATATGCAAATAAACTATAAGTAGTAGCAAATACGCTAAAACAAATTCTTAATGTTGAATTAATACACTTGTAATAAGAGGATATTCATTTATTAATCACTCTACTCATTTTAGGTTAAGACAAGCAAAACTTTAAGCTTTTCACTATCTAAATATGTTTAAATATAATCCAGAGCAAAAGCTGATAGAAGATACATAGGTATGCTATGTAGAATTTTCCCCAACACAGTAATTGCTCAAATCTTTTAGCCATCTTTGTAGGAGACCATTATGTGTGGCGTGGGCCCAGCTCCCACTCAGAGATGCACAGGATACACATCCATGGATAGGTTCTCCCATGGGGAATCAGGCCTGCACTGTGCCTGGAGTGCTGTGGCACTTGCTTTTGCTAAAACTCCCTCACCCCGAATTGAGACACCAAGTGCTCACTGTAACTTCTTAAAATCCATGCTAAACCTTGCAAGGATCAGTGTAACCAGTCCAACCACTTTTCGCTTTTCATTTGCAAATATCCTTCTTCTGTGGTGTGATTAGTGGTATCATCTCCTTTGTTGTTTGTAAAAGGTAACCACCTAAAGTAAACCCATGCATAGTAAATGAGGACCATACTGTAATGTGACCAGAAACCCAATAAAGGCCGGTCACAGAAAGGGCCAAAGCTTTTGCTCCCCTTGAGAGAAAAGCCATGCTGTCTCTTTTCCTCCACCGGACTCGGTAGTCCGTGTGAATGTCTCATTTCATCCATAATGACATGGACACTGCAGGCTGGTGTCTGAATCACATTTTTATATTGAGTTTCATGTTTTCTTTATATTGATTTATAAAAGTTTCTAATGTGTTATGTATTATTGTACTTTGAAAAATTTTGTTAATATATTGTAGGTTTGGTTCCATTTGTCCTTGAAGATAATCTAAGTAAAAACTGTAGAGTATAATCTACCATTGACAGGGACATATATTTTATTGCTCAAAGTGCTGGATTTTTAAATCCTGGCTATTATTTCATAATTTATGGCATATATTTATAAACTCTATGCTTTTTTAACCAAATTAAACTAGTAATAAATATTTAACAATATTCTTGCTAGGATAAAAGACAGAATTTGCAAATGCCCAACATAAAAAACTTTCTTAAAATACAATTAATTCTAGAAAATTTTAATTAGTCTCAAATTTTGTAGTTAGTTGGTATGTATGTGGAAGTAGCCTAACCGATACTGGCAAATTGCTCCACATAGAGCCTTGCATGAATGAGTGCAAATGATCATCCAGCATTGCTTACAAGAATTGTCTAATAACAAACAGTGAAAATTGAAGGAAGATAATTTATAAATGGAATAATGGCTCAATGACTTGCTGTTTTATTCAATGTTCTCTTAGATTTTAGACATTTTATCAGGAATAATTTTACATTACTACATATATTTAAATAAAAAATAAAATATTTTTGGTTCAACTGTATAGCTATTTTAGAGCTTACTTTTGGAGTGTGTAGTAAAATGCATTTGGAATAATATGTGATTTGCTATGAAATTTAATATTTTTCTCCTAAACTTTAAAAAAGCATAAAGTTTTAAATATATACATATATGTATATATGCAATATAATCTCAAATTGAGATTTCATAAAAACTATATAATGAATTTTCATTTATGTTTTGTTAAAATTTTTATGGATGATCAATATCAGAACTAATCAGTGACTTTACATTTTGAAAAGCACATTCTGTCTTAACATTTTTTGATACAAAAGGAAAGTTTAATAATATTGACTTTTTACAAATAGTTATGCCAATCAGGCTTGAAAAAGGTAAAATTACTAGTTCACTTCTATGCTGAAGGTATACCATTTTAAATTACTTGGCTGTAGAGTAATAATGAACCTTTCTGGAGAGATAGTGATCTATTTTATTAAGTAAGTTCTTTGGCCATTAATTCACAATCTTGCATTTTCATATAGGTATTGACTTAATTTCATACAGGTATTGACTTAATTCAGGCATGTTAGTATAATTAATTTTAGATAGCAAAATCTAAGTATATATAAATAAAATATAAAGTAAAATTTAGATATCTATCATTTCTTAATTTCTTATTTTTGTGTTTAATCCTAAACATGTGGCTAAATGTGTTCTATTTTTTGTTAATTTTTTTGTAGTAACTCAAACTATAGCTTCATAAAATACATAATAATGATTACTTGTAGATTAAAAATAATAGGCATTTATTGCATTTAACATGAAATTATAATTTAAATATTTTAAAGATATATCTTTGCAGCATAATGTAAGTTCAATTAAAAAGTTGAAAATATTTCTAGCATCATATATTAGAATTAAAATAACATTATAATTATACTTAAAATATACCATTCCCCATTTCTTATAAAATTATATTTTAAGTTCCATCACGAAGCAGTAATTTGGCTTTGAAGGAGCACTTTTGAGATTTTGATGGGATGAGCAATATGTGTTCCAGCACATAATGATGGAAAAGAGCTTTGAAATACAAATTATGTTTATGTCGATTTTTCAGTATTTAATAAGAATTTAAAAGAGCACCAGCAGAAAATAATAATGTACTGTATCTTGAAATTATACTTGCTTATTTTTGTATATAGATTAAATAATGGACTATAAATACATTTATACTGAAAATAATGATATGCAATATGATTAAATTTTGATGTTTTCATTTGGGATATCTGCTCTTATATCACATCATAAAATACTTATGCATGTAGCTTTATATAATTATTCATGTATTGCTTTTTAAGCCATCAGAACTTCAAAACACTTATTAGTAGAAATATTTTACAAATATCTAAAAATTACAAGTCATATTAAAATTTTCCACTACTTATAGTAATCAACAGATACAAATGTTATTTTTATCTTGTTTAAACAATATAACATTGAAATAAACTCCTAAATTTAAAAAATTTCAAATAAACAAACAAGCTTATGTATCATTGTGGTATTAAGCAAAGGGATTACAAAAGTTTTAATTACGAAATAATGACATTGACTGTTGAACTAAAAGTAATTTAATATATGAAAATAAAAATTATTCTTTTCAACTTTTGTTACTTTTCTCTGCAAGTAGAAAGAAGATGGCATGGAACAATAAAAATAAAACAATTAGTTTAAATTTACATAATTCATTTAGTGTAAATTGAGATGTTTTCTGGTTTTGTTCTAAAAAGTGTCTCCTGTTTTTCCTTGCTGGTTATATTTATATTATTATTAAATGTGCTAACAAAACTGTACAGTTTACTTTATAGTAAGCTTCAATAAAATGGAAAGAATGTGCAACAATAGTCTGAAATCTAGTTTATTATTATTATTAGACACTTCTTTGCATTATTAGATGTGGAGTTCCAGCAATTCTTTTTTTGTTAGTTTATTTTAATACATATTCAAACAATGAGAGTTTGTTTTTTTTATAAATACTGCTAGTAAATTCACCCTTGCAGTATCATATTTTGTGTTCTTCACAGTGATAACTTGGTTATGACAGCAAAAATCTTGTTAATTAATTTGAAGCACCTATTGTAATGCTTTAAAAACATTGGTAAGTTGTCCGTCATGACATGCCCTGAGTCCTTTCATGTTAAAAGTTACCCTCAATATGATGTCACTCTCTCATCAAAATAATATTTATAGTGGGAGAATGGCAGAGTAGGATGCACCAGGTATGTCTCTTTAATAAAACAACAAACACATTTGTAGGATTGCCTAATGTAACCATTATGGATTTCTGAAGTCTATTCAGGACTTGCACCTTCTAGTGTAAGGCTTCAGAGGTAAATCGTTATTATTTTTGGTCAATTTTAGCCCTTAGCATAGCCACAAATTCTTATGTAGAGAAAGATTAGAAAGTGATTGTACATGCACAGGGAAAGGTAATTTCATAGTTCAGGCTGATCTGGACACAGAGATAGCATATAACAATGAAAAAGATTAAAAAATAATAACAAAAAACCAGCAAACTATGGAAAAAGATAATCTGATTTCCAGAGCTACCACATTATTGAATTCAAATGTCCAGTTCTAAACGGATAAACAAACAAAAAATGATCACAAGGTACAAAGGGGAAAATGTGCTCTATTCAAAGGGAAAAAAAATCAACCCATTTTTGTCCTGTAAAGGACCTGATATTAATCTACTAGATAAAAAGTTTAAAACAAGGAGGATGTAAAGAAAGTTAGGAAAATAATGCATTTTTTGAAAGTCAAGAAAATACTGCATATGAACAAACTAAAAATATTAATAAAGACATGGAAAACCTAAAAGTGAAACTAAAGAGAGTTTCTAAATATGAAAGGTACAATAATTGAAATTAAAAATCCATGAGAGGAGTACAGCATTTGACTGGGGGAAAAAAGAAGCAGCAAACTTGAAGATGGAGCAATAAATATTATTGAGACTTAAAAAAGGAAAAAAAATTGAAGTGACAGAAATTAAAGGGCCTATGGAAAAATCATGAAGAAAAAAGTGAAAGGAGCAGAGAAAATAATTGAAGAAATAATAGCAGAAAACTCTCCAGCGCTGATGAAATACATGAACACAAACATCCAAGAAGCTCATAAATACTTCCATTTTCAAAGATTGGGAGAATTTTGTTAAAATGTGAACACAACCCGAAGTGATCTACAGATTTAATGAAAACTCTTTCACTGTCTTTTCAAAATCTGACAGTGTTTTTTGCAGAATAGTAAAACTCACCCCAAATTCATACAGATTCTTAAAGGACCCAAATAACTAGGGCAATCATGAATTTAAAAAAAATGAACAAAACTGGAGGACTTCCTGATTTCAAACTACAGTATACCACAAAGCTAAAATGATTAAAGCATGAATGGGCCTAGAGGGTATCATTCTAAGTGAAAGTAGATGAAAACAAATACTATATGAATTTATTTACGTGTGGAATCTAAAAAATAATATAAATAAATGAACATACAAGACTAATAGATTCAGAAAATAGACTAATGGTTGCCAGAGGCAAGGGGTTTGGTGACTGGGTGAAAAAGGTAAAGAGATTAAGAAGTACAAATTGGTAGTTACAAGTTATCATGTGGATATAAATTATACTGTAAATAATATAGTGAATAATATCATAATTATGGATTGTGCAATCTGACTACTAGAAATATCAGGGGGATCACTTTGTAAGATATATGATTATCTAACCACTATATTATATGCCTGAAACTAATACAAAATAATATTGAATGTAATGTGTAAATAAAAAATAAAATTAAGAAAAAAAAACATGTTGTGCTACTGGAATGAAGACAGACTAACAGCTCTGGCTGGCGTGGCTCAGTGGATAGAGTCCAGCACTGCAAGCTGTGGAGTCAGTCAGGGCACATGCCCACCCAGAGAAAGAACTTCTATCTCTTGGGACAGCACGGATGGAACTGGAGAGCATCATACTAAGTGAGATAAGCCAGTTGGTGAAAGACAAATACCATACGAGCTCACCTAGAAGAGGAATCTAATCAACAAAATAAATTAATTTTCTCTGATAAAATGATATTAAAAGAGATTTAAAGCAAGTGAGCACATGTAGTAAAATAGAACTGTTGGGAAGAACAGATAAATATACACAATTTTACTTATTTTATTTTTTAATTGTTGTTCAAGTACAGTTTTCTGCCTTTTACTCCCATCCCAGCCCACCCCCCAACCTCCCCACCTCCTTCCTGTTTCCACCCCCCTTGTTTTTGTCTATGTGTCCTTTATACTTGTTCCTACATAGAGATCCAAATTGAAAAACATTCTGTAATTGAACTAAAAATAATTATAAATTTAACATTTAGTGAATAAGAAGGAAGAAATACTTCAGACAAGGAAGATCACAGGCAATAAATGGTTCCCTACTCCATCTCCTCTCACCAGCTAATGTTAACAAGTAAGCAAATAAACTAAAATTTAAAAGACATGATTAAAATCTTTAGAAAGTTGCTCAAGCAACTAGAAGTCAAAAAACCAAGATTCTGATAAGGAGAAACCCCTGAGAATGGACGTAAGTTCACTTTTTTCATTCATCTTATTTTTATGCAAACCTCAGTTGTAGAGTTTCAGTGGTTATTAATGAAAAAATGTCTCCACATAAGAGAAGATATCCAAAAAGCTGATCCAAATTGTGTTCAGCATCCTTCATTATTAGGGAAATGCATATTTAAACCATAGTGAAGCAGCCATGTATACAATATGGCTGGCTGAACTTCAATAGTCAGTTTTTTTTTTTAATAAATTAGAAATCAACCTACCTTATGGTCAAGCAATTATGCTCTATTTTTTCCTTGCACAGAGGAAATGAAAACATATTCACACAAAGTATCATTAAAAAATGTTTAAAACAGCTTTAAAAATCAAACGTTCAAAGAGAAAATGGGTAAGCACATTGCACTGTATTCATACAATGGGACATCATTCAGAAATCAAATTTAAAAAAGTGATGGTAACCAATATGATATTCAGCACAACAGCCAGAAATGAAAGCGTGCACACTATGTGATTTCTTTAATGTGAAGTTCAATAGCAAGCACCGCTAATCTATGACAATAGAGCTCGTAACAGTGTGGGTTTCTCGTGGTTCAGCAATGACTACAAATGGGATGTGAGAGAACTTTCAGGGAGTCAACAAAAATGGTCTGTGTGTCCATGAGGGAGTTAGTGATTATGTAGCTATATATAAGTGTGAAAATTCACCAAGCTGTACCCTTGAATATGTGCATTTTATTGTGTGTAAATGACACACATGTTGAAATAAAATTTAGACAGATCAAAAAAGAAGATTTTTCAGGGATTGGTATTTTATCACTGATATTGTTTTGAATTGCCAGAGCATGAGTATAATGAGAAGCACAGAAACTTTTAATTGGCTTCACAATTGTTCTTAAATTATTTAGAGACAATGTAATTTCTGTCACCTATCCCTGCTCTGCAAACATATATCCGCCTGTCCACTGCCCTAGTAGCAGCAGGTGGTAAACCAGCCAGTAGTGGGGATATGAGCAGAGAACTAAAAATATGTTGAGAGTTTTGCACCACTTGGACTTTTCAGAGCACAGAAATGCAGATGTGTTCTACTATCTCTTCTCATTGATGAATATTCAATTGCATAATTAGAATGCAACAAGCATGTTGTGTTGATGAAGGTATGCACGACGATACCTGATGATACAGGAGATGTGGCACAGATTTCTTCAATTGTAAACCACCATGAATACATATAAGTTCTGCCAAGATTAAACTCAGTGCTCATCACTGTCTCCCATTCGTGAAATAACCAACAAAGAACTTCATAATATATCTCTACTCTAACATCATAATCCCACATTCATTTGATTCATCACTGTTGTAGAGGATAAAACATTATAGGATGAGACTGAATCAACCCTTGCTTTGAAGGAGTGATAACCATCCTGGTTTAGAAAGACCAGAGTGATCCCACCTTGATTAGCATAGTATAGTGACTGGCCCGGGATGATCCAGTGAGACTAAGAACAGAATTTGTATTGAAGAGAGTACCACTTTCTTGCTTAAGGTAATGGGGTCTGCAGACATGAAGCCTGCAACTGCCTCAGCCATTTTGCTTTATTTTATTTTTTTTATCCTCACCCAAGAACATTTTTTTCTTCATTGCTGTTGGAGACAAAAGAAGGGAGAAAAAAGAAACATCAATGTGAGAAAGATCTGTTGGTTGCTTCCCATATGCATCCAGATTGGGATGGTAGGTGCCCTGACAGGAGATGAAACCCACATCCCATGCATGTGCACCAACCAGAATTGAATCAGCAACCCTTAGGTTATGGGACAGTGCTCTAACCAACTGAGTCACACCAGTTAGGGCTGTCTCACCCACTTTGTCGTAAAGTAATGGGGTCAGTTCAAAAGAGAGAAAAATACAGTTGAAAGTACTGCAGAGAAATAGAACCAGATCCTATTTTGACTAAAGCCAGAAATTACTCTAGATTTTCAATATAGGTCATAATAAATTCCTTACTTTCTAAGCTGGGTTATGTTATCTTTTCTGCTGTTTGTAAAAGTAGGAGTCATAAATGCTTAAAAGAATAATTATGTCTTATTTAACATACTCCCAATATTTTTTCATGAAATGTGCTTTTAAATAATTGAAATTGAATTAAGAATAGGGGAGAAAGAATATGTTTTGCTTTCCTTTGAAATCTACAAATCTTACTACAATAATATCTTATTTGAAGGCTTGGTTGTTTTATGTTTGGTTCTGAGATGTTAAATATAATGCCTTCTCTATAGATGCTATACCAAAAAAAGATTTGCCTTAGCTTTGCTGCTTTCTATTTTCATCTGATAAATGAAGCTCATTTAGCTGTCTCTTTCATTTTTATCTCTTTAGTTTTTATTTATATTTATTATTTATAGCCATCTCCTCTGCAGTTTTCCCCTGAACTGTGAACAACCCATTTTGACAATGATATCTTGGTTTGATAATTAAAGTCTGTGGTTCCTTAATGCAGGGCTAGTAGTGCAAGCGATAATAATGAGTTTGCCTCTTATTACTTGTGTTCTTGTCTCTGGATGTTTAGACATAATTACAAATTTAACAAAAAGTCAAAGTTTCACCTCTGTCGATAAACTTTGGTGTGCTGAGGTCAACTTCTAGCTTGCTGACATTTTCATTAAAAAGGGAAAAAGGAAAAGATGAACCTTTCAGCTTAAATGGAGACACTATGTCTTATCAAAGGTATTTAACATGAGAAGCCATGAACTTTTCCAGTTTGAGCCTATCAGACCAACTCCCTGTTATGATTATGATTAATGTGTGCTATTTTACATACTCTGAGAGTCCTAATAAAATATTACATATCTCTGTTGTGACCATATGACTGTAAATACTGATTGAAACCAGAGATATTTAATAATGTTTCTGGATATTATCTTCATAAATTATAATTTTTAAAGAAAAATAAATTTTCCATATTCTTTCATGTTTAATAAAGCCACAAGTCCCAAATTCCAATTTATTTATTTTTCCTCATTTAACAGAGAATTAAATAGTATGTTTACTGATCTAAATCTATGTCAATAAATGATTCAATTATTTGTGTAATTAATTTGAAACAAAATCAAAATTTCACTTGGATATATCTGCATACTTTTATATTAAAATCTTTAATTTAAAGCGTGAATAGATATGTTTCAATTTGATTTTTTAAATGTTCAGAGAGTAAAAGGGGTTAATTTTATTTAACTATATAACTATAAAACTTTTTTTTCTATTCTTGTATTTTTTTCCTTCTTATGTATACCTGTCACCATTGATTAGTTCCTATTATTTACTTCTGTCACCATCCCCCAAAACTATTTTAGCTACATTATTACCCTCAAGCCCTAACCTCAATGTTTTTAATTTTGTGATTTTTCCAAATTTTATTTGCCTTGTTGAATATAACTGTATCTTTGTAAAAAAAAAAAAAAAAAAAGGCCAGATATTGTTGGAAACTTAGAGCAATCATATTGTATTTCTCTGGTCAGCTATCTTATTTATTCTTCACCATAATAATTCAAAATGTCAACACTTTCCTCAACCATGTCCTTTCCAAGATCTTCCATTGAAAACCTGATTCTACCATACACTTCTGTAAAACAATCATTATATATTATACTGAAGTTCACTATAGCTGTAGAACACCTGGATGTGCTAGTACCATTCTCATACTCTCTAAAGACTACAAGCAAAAGATAAATCAATCCCGTTCTGTTTTTGACTCAGTGACCTCATACTGTTCTAGTACTTTCACTAAATAAGTTTTTCCATTAATATTAAGCATGTGCAAACATATTCTCTACTCATATTTTTCCTATAACAGTTTAAACTTGCACAAATCTTTCCTATCTTAAGCAATGAAATGTTGTCTTCCATTTAGAATCAAGGTTCCTGAGAAAATATCCCCTTTAATAATCAGCTAACAAAAATGGGTTCTAGTAGATGTACTTTGCTCCTCAGCACAACTCTCACTAAAACCAACAACCTCCTTGCTGCTAAATTTAACAGAGATACTTTAGGTTTACCCTTAGTTGAAAATTTGTGCATTTGACAGAGTTCACTAAATCTACAACTTTAAGTACACTCTTCCATTATAGGTACGCACAATATTGCTCTAGCACTACTTAAAAATATGGTATTATTATTTGAGTTACGTCTTCCTCAAAACATGTTGAATTTCTAACCTCTCCTACTTGCAATATTACTTGAAGTTAAAGCCATTGCAGACAATCAAGATGAGGTTACTACAGCAATTCTCAGTAAGACATGACTCATGTTCTAACACAGAGGGGAAATTTAGACATAGACACAAGCATGCACACAATAAGATGATGTAAATGTAACCGGAAAACTCACCGGCGTTCGGGCTGCCTGTCACTACTAAATCCAATAAGCTATGACAGTGATTGAATCTTTATGGGCGCTTTATTCAGATGGCCGGTGATCTGAGAAGATGGCGGGTTCATACCCTAACGAACCATCTCCCTTTCTCTTTCCTGGCCAGATCTTTCATAAGGAGGCGGGGTGAGGGGGCAAACAAGGTGCAGTGAGGGCTTGGTGATTCAGAAGCTGCAGCATTCCTGTCCTCTGCAGTTAGCTGTTCCCAAGGGAGCGGGGTTCTGTTCTCCCTGGAACAAAGGTTCAGATGCCTCCGATTTGTCCCCAGGCGGTAATCTCTAGCTAGTGCCCCAGGAGGTCGGCTGTTTCCCAGGAGCCAGGATGGGCCTTATCTGTAGTTTCTGAAACAAAAGCTTTAACATATACATTACTTGTTAGACTTACAACTTTTTCCTTAAGCTAAAATTTTCCAAGTCTTGAGTTCCCTATCATAAAGACAACCATGCATTTCTTATTGGCTCCTTCATTTATGTGCTTTGCAAAGGACAAGGTAAAAAATTACTAATTTGAGAAATAAAGTACCACACATTGCCAATTAGCTGATTATTGTTAATCATTACCAATAATTTTTACATGGAACCATTTAAAATAGGTTGCACTTATGATTTAATGGTCCCAATGACTACCAACAATTGAAAAATTAATTTATAGCTATTGTGATGTATTTAAAAGACTTCTACCTAGACACAATTCAATATTTATCATGAGATATGGTAGTAGTTTCTGCTTATGATTTATCTTTCCTCCCATTTGTTTAAAAACTTCATATTCTCCCTTGATATGTTTAAACTACTCAGATTTGTTGCTGTCAATGATGACACTTGTTTGTTTTGCACTAGTGTTTGCTGACAGTATTTATTGTTGAATTGGTAATTATTCAATTTTAGATGCCCATCCACAGAGATAAGAAATTTCTGTGTTGAATTATTTCGAGGATATTTAGTTGAAGAGTTTTAAAGCATATATATAACAAAAATGAATTGATAGAAATTATAAAGTTTAATGGTTCCACCTAGTGGTGATACAAGGCAAGTGTAAAAATAAAATTATCACTGAAATGATATTCAAAGGCTTTATGAAGTTATTAAAAATGTACCTATATGATCGCTCTATAAAGGTTTATATTCAATGCTGAAAATAAAATCTGCTATTTTAAAAACTCATATAAATGAGTTCTGGATATCTATAACAATGCTTTTCTGTGGAAATATTTTTTATTTCTTAGCTTAGAAGAGCTATCTGAAGTAGTATCTCCTAAAAAATGCAAAGTGTTAATGTTTTTTAATTTTTTCTATGAATTAAACACATGTCTTCCTCTACTTATTAATTAAATGTAATTCATTTAGCTGCTGGACCTCAATAAATAGCCATAAATAGGTTTATAAATGATCAAAACCAAAACACATATATCTGTAAAATAATATGATAGTCTTATATAGGGCTACATCCTTTATTAGCTAATAAAATTAGTGAAATGCTTTAACAACAAATCATCTTATGAGCAAAAGCCCTGTATTTTCTACAAAACAACATTCAAGCAGAAGAAATGTTTCCACAATGATAAAATATAAACTAAATCATGTTTCTTTTAAATTGCATAATTAGTTATGGTATCCTGCCCTAATTGTGCTTATCAGCTTAAAGTATGATAAATAATGATATACGAATAAATATTTTCCAGTGCAAATAACATTAGAACACCTGTCACAGAAAATTATTTTTCTTCCTCTGCTTTAATAGCACCTTCAAGGTTCCTATAAAAGCTATTTATGTCTTACAACTAAATTCATTTTTATTGTCTCTCTAATGTCTGCAAAAATTCCAACTGCGTATAGCATGTTTTTATCACAGAAAAATCTTTCCGGTTTAGTTATGACAGACTGAGTTTTATATGATGTGCAAAAATACCTGATCTGTATACCAAACACATCACTAAGACAAAAAGAACAAAACCCTTCCACATAATACTGAATATTATTAACTAAACTTTTAGATATTTTTAGAGAAGAAAAATTACAACTGAGTATTTTTTTTTCAGACAGAAATAATATGCTACATTAGGCAAAAGCAATAAAATCCTCAGTGTGTCAACTTTCAATCTTGCTTGTTTAATTAATTTTACATATAAAAGCAAATGACTTAAAAACCATTTCGTGGTAGAAAATTACTTTAGCATTTTTACCTTTGCCGCTTGCTGTAGATAAGCCAACCACATCCTTTTACAGCTCTCACAACTGTGAGGACTTAATTTTGCTATTATTGAACACCAGAAGACAAATAATGAGTGGAAGTAGCATTATCCTTATAGTCTTATCATAATTGTATATTAAATTACATTGAATCCTAAAGGACACAAGCACAGGCAGGTTAATAAAAGAGTAATCCAATACACTTATTTGACATATCATGCATTGCTTACATTTCAACATAAATGTATAAGTGTTGCTCATTTTTAAATCATTTTGTGCAATCCTATTACTTGATGATCAGAAAATTACAAATCTAAATACCATGACTATACAGTAGGTATACAGAGTGAGGTTTATACTATAAAGTACTTCTCTTCTCTCAGAAGAGAGGCAGAGAGAGAAATGAGAGAACCTATGAAAATACTTGGGTTTTCAAAAATCATTACCTCTTACAGAATTTTAATATGTGAAAATTAAACATCCCTGAATCCTGCAAAATTTCATAAAGTAATATTCCTCAGAAAATTATGTCCACTATAAGAGGTATATCTGATTACGTATGTGTCCCTACCATAGCTTAACCTAAGCATGAAAATAACATATGATAAGTAGTACTTTGAAGACCATTTTTACATTAATATTGGTTTGTTAAAGGTAGGACCTTCTTTTTTAATTACAAGTTCTCATAATAAATTATAAGCATGCTCCTGCCTCAGGGTATCTATAGCCCTGTTCCTATGCCCCCGATATGTATCTTTCCCTCAGAGCCTCACATGGCTTCTGCACTCACGATCTCTAGGTATTTATTCAGTTGTGTCTTCCAGGTTAGGCCCCCCCTAACATCCATATAAGCCAAAGGGGTGGGGATTGAGGGTGGAGTGGGGTGGTTGGGGTGGGGGAAAGTGATGGCAGGAAAATGGAGACAACTCTACTTGAACAACAATAAAAAATGAAAATAAAAAATAAAACAAAAAATTAAACTCTCATTCAAACTAAATTCGAAAGAGGGTAAAAATCCTACTGTACTACATGATATACCCAATACCCTCACCATTTCCCTTCTTTATGTTTCCTTATAGTATTGATACCATTTTAAACATTGTAGAATTTTTTTGTGTATGGTAAGTCCCCACTTAATGTCATTACTATGCTCTTGAAGCTATGACTTTAAGCAAAACAACACATAACAAAACACATTTTACCATAGGCTAATCATCAAAAGTTAAGTTCCTACGGCATATGGCATGTTTCCGGTCATGAACCATCACCAAACTTCTGAATAAAGACCCAAACACTTCCAATATTCCAGACTGAAATACATGTGAGCTACGTGTGCATTTACGAAAGACTAATAAAAACAAGTAAGGGAATTCTTTTCCAACCTGTTATTCCAGTTTAGGGTCTTAGGTAGCCAGAGTCTCCCTCAGCAGCTCAGGGAGGAAGGTGGGGAGTCACCCTGGACAGGGCACCCTTCCCTAGGAGTGTGCACTCACACACACCGTGCTGGGACACACAGACACAGCAGTTCGCCTAACGTGCGCATCTCTGGGATGTGGAAGGAAGCCGGAGTACCTGGAGCAGACCCAGGCAGACATTGGGAGAAAGCACAAACACTACACAAATGACCCAGCGATCGATTGTTTTAAATCAATATTTCAACTAAATGATGTTGTTTAAGGACTAGCTGCACACTTAATATAATGCTATTCATTAAAATCATCATGCATTCAATTGTTTTTTAATGAGTTTTTATGTAAATATAGCCTCCTAAAACTTTTCTAAAAGTTTCATAACAGGAAATGCATTCTTATGTATTTAGCATTACAATAACTGGTGGCTCTTAGCAACAGTATCTCTCAGAAGATTCCATGGATTCAATTGTTCATGCTTGTTTTCAGTGTACTTTTTCGAGCAGAAAATACATTTTAAGCTTTTAACACAGATAGGTTTATTGAATTTGCTTGCCACAGTACTCATTTTAATTAATAATCCCAAATATTCCTTCAGAGTTACAAGGATTGTGTTTTGTGACCATTAATTAACTCTGGTCTCTGTTTGGGTTCTCTGAGAAGCTGACCCTGAGACTCAGGTTAGCATGTGAGATGTCTCTTAGGGAGGATACTTGGTACTCCCCTCCCTCTGAGGACAGGATGGGAAAGAGTCAGGACTGGGCAGAGCATGGGCTCTGATAAGGTCTCAAATGTGACTCAAAGTTCTGCAGATGAGGCCTGTTAAAACTGTCTTGAGTGGAAGAAGGAGGCCGGCCTCCTGAATCCCTATGTACAACTCATTGGATATAGGAATATCCAGGAAAGGGTTCTCAGCTAAACTAAAAATTCCTTTCAATCCTGTAATAGTTAAGTGATCTCAAGGTCAAGATCTTTTCTTAGGTACATGAGAAATCACAAATTTTAGAAAAATGGAAATGGCATGAGGCTTTTCTAAAACTATGTACAATTCATTAAAATGCCTTTTAAAATATTAATAGCATAATGTCACATGGTATAATTTATCATGTTATGTGTGTAACAATTACAGTCTCACTGTTAGCAAAAAACAAAACATTGAATAAAAATAACTAGGTAGCAAGTTTCATCTTATCCAACCTGTGCAATCATAGGACATAGTAAGAAATTAAAGTTGTCTTTCCACCTATGTTAATTTTCACTTTCCTCTTGATCTACTATAAAAAGACGATAGTTGGAAATTTGAAGAAAGTGCAGTTGTTTTAGACAGTCATCAGTGCAGCGTTCGGCACCCTGTAACGGAAGTGAAACACAGGGCCACTGCTTCACTTCAAGCCTAGTGAGAAGGGCCACATGGAGACCTCTGCTGTGGGAATATAAGAATTTATAAACACAAGGATAACTCCTATGTTGGGAGGACTGTAGTGGAATGTTTATGCTTGGTCTATAACCCTGTGCCAGGGCAGAGAGCTACATAAACAATGAATGACACCTAGTAAATAAACAGTAGGACAAAATCACATGTCTCCCAGATATCAGGAGTGAATTCTTGTAAGGAGTCAAATTATAAATTCATAAAATGCATATAGATACTTGTATATAGACAATTAATTTCATTGAAGAGCATCGTAGGTGGGACAAGGGGACCCAACATCATTTTGTATGAAGAAGATCATCAAAACTGGTGGCTAAGGGCAGAGCTGATCATGCATCCTCACTTGGAACAGCTATAATTAACTTTCAAATGATATGAAAATTAAAAACATACATTTTTTTGTACCTGTATGTCATCAATGTGGTTGGCCTGCATGAAGACAACTGAATGTTTCTAAGGATGACCCTAGGAACACTGATGATTTTCTGAAGGTAATCAATTAATTTATTTTTAGTTCTTACACAAATCAAGTTGTTGAGAGTAATCTTATCATTAGCCAAAGTGACCAAATGCCTGGGTGATAAAAGGGAACTAAATAATCAAAGAGTTCATTAAACAAACATCAGAAAATTTGTCAAAGCTTTACAATTGGAATTACCCTACCTTCTATCCAAGAATTTTGAAGAGCAAAAGAGTGGATCCAAGCTCAGGGAAAGAACCATGTTGTAAATGTTAGATTTGGGCTGTTGCATAACAGATTTGTTTTCTTCTCTCAAGGTCTAGAGGAGGCAGAATTTAAATGGCTCTTAGATAAAAGTTTGAATGGTACCAAGATCCTGCCTAGATGTGAAAACATTCACCACACCTTCCAAAGCAAAAGTCAACACACATTCTCTCTCATTTTCTCCCTCTCTCTCTCCTTTCTTCCCTCCCTCCCCTTCTCTCTCTCTCTCTCTCTCTCTCTCTCTCTCTCTCTCTGTCTCTCTCTCTCTCTCTCACACGTGCTTTCTCACTCAATCTGAGAAAAAGTTTAGTATTTTATTTAATCATTATTCACAGGAATGCTTTACATGTACAGGTTCCAGCAGAAGTGACGTCTGCTTGAATGTGGTTGGTGGAGTAGTAATACAGGTGTAATAATTTATAGTTTTAACTTGAACATTTCATGTAAAATGTCATATGGTGTGCTTGAGTGTGATATTGTTATGTTACAGAATTACATGCTTATGATTTTGTAATAAAAGATTTTGTGATAAAAAGGGCATTGCTTGTGCTGGACCTTGTATAATAGAAAACGTCTAAAAAGATTTTTTACTGGTCAGTCAACAAAAAGAAGGAAAATGAATACTACTGACAGGAAAAACAGGTGAGAACTTAAGGGTACCCACATATCAAACTGTGTTCAGTGGTAGTTCACCTTATATGTCAAATTGATTGTGACAGCATTTTTTTTCCACTGCACATTTTCATTTTAGTGAATCAGCACGTGCCCACTCCTCCTAAAGAATACATCTCTCAATACGCATTACTTGCTCAATTACACTATGCATTTTTTGTCCACCTCAACTTGGAACCTTGTAGTGACTCAGCTTGCCCATGAAAACAATGAGATAAGATCAAATAAATTTCCCAACTAAATGAGTTATTGACTGCTGATAATTCATTCTGACCCTCCTGGTTCTAAAATTCTTTTCTAATGCCACATTTGTACTGCACAACTTTTGGCAACTGCAAACAAGTTCGAAATTGGTTGCTTTTTCTCTAACTCCATTTGAAATGAATCATTTTATCTCCAGATAGGCATCTTTCTCCTTTTGCTGCCATCCCTTTTTTTCCCCACCCTATCCACCTCTCTCTCCTTTCCTCTCCCCTTCACTTTCTCTCTCCATTTCGGTAATTTATTGACATTTTGCAATATAGTTATATTTCAGTTCTCCAATTCTCACTGAGTCTCTTCATCTCATAGGAGTTACAGTTAGAGTATTTCAGAGCTATCATGTGCAGGCTACAGTGCTTGCCAATACCAGAATTGTTCTGATAAATTGTATTAGTTTGTCATGTTTATGGATGAAAAAAAATAGAAGCCTAGGAATTAAATAGCAGGAACATGGACAAGATTTTAAAACTAGTTTATTTCTTATACTGTTTCCATTATACCAAGTAATAGTATAAGAGGAGCAGAAAATTGGGGAAGCACAATAGAGTTGATTGAGGTAAATAAAAAGTATTCTGAGAGACAAGTATAAAATAGTAGGTTACCACAATAAGTTGTGAATCATGTAATTAAAATTTCAAAAAAGTTACTATTTTTAGTACACATCATAAAACCACAGCTAAAATAAGTTCATATTTATGTCAGATGGATCTTGGAACAAACTGATGCATTTTGAAAAGAGCATACAATTTGGATACACTCTAATTGAATTTGAATATTGGTTCTTTCATTTAAGACACATGCTGTCTTGAAATGTTTCTTCTACTTATTAGTATCAGATAGTTGGCATGTGCATTACAATATTAATTCACATAATGCAAGGTCATGAAGAGCTAATGAAATAATGTGTAAAATACTTACCATAGTTTATAGATAATAGTAACAATAATGTACTATTAGTAATTATATATATACTAATACACAGTGGATTAAAATTTGTAGTTATTAAACTTTCATGCAATGTAGAATTTTATCATTTCTATTTTTTTAATTTTAGGTTTTTTTTAATTTTAACTGTTGTTCTTGTACAGTTTTCTATCTTTTACTCCCATTCCAGCCCACCACCCTAGCCCTCCCCACCAAAAAACAAAAAATAATTTATCAAAAACTAGAAATGACTAGATTTTTATTTCATAGAAATAATGTATTTTTGTAAAAAGAACAGAAACCCTCAGTAAGAAAACATTGTGAATAAATATACATTCCACTGAACTAGATAAATTAAAAAATAAGTAATAAAATTAATCTAACAAGAAACGTATAAAGATTTTCATAAAAATCACTAAAATTCAAAGGATTTACATATCATAAACATGCCAGGTTTATATGATACCACTATTCCAAATGCAATACTTCCTCTTGAATTGCACTTAAATGAAAATAGTTTTCCTGCTTTATATTTACATTCCATTTTGAAAATGCCTATATAACCCAGCTTGTTTACTAAACATTTAAACATTGACAGAAAATAGGTTTGGTTTTTCCTGATAACCAGACCATCCACAATAAACAGGTTCAACAATATTTAGAAAAATCTAAAGAATGTGGATGTCTATAAAAAGTTATCATTTATATATATGATTGATATAAAGTTCTCAATTTCAAACATCAGAAAATTCAGGGAAAAATAGCATCATTAAGCCATAGTTTAAATACAATCTAATAATCAAGCTAAGCAAATCAATTATAAAGTGTAAATATTATAAGAGAAAACATGCAGATATGTTTTGGAATATTAAAGAAATGATTTGTCTTTGGATGAGAGAACATCAAACTAAAGTTCAAGCATTACTTAAATTTTTACAGAATCATTTAAGATATTCTCCAAATGGTTTGAGTGTAAGAAGGTATGTGTATTTTTATATTTCTCTAATGATTTTTTCCTATGACATGTAAAGAAAAAGTGAATTAGTGTTAATACTTGAATTTAAAGTGAAAGACTTAACTGTCAAAAGGGAAATGAAACGCCCTTGAACTAATGGCATCAAAATACACAATTAGTTTTGTATACTGAGGTTCTTTTCATAACAATTTCTTATGAAAACACATACAACCTAAAGTTTTTTCTTTACTATTTTCTAAATTATATATTTAAAACAATCAAGAAATCTAAATATAGCAACCTTAATTTTTATAATGTAGACATGCAGCTACCTTAGATATGTTCTTACATGAAATCATAGCTGAAAGTGGTATTCAGGGAGGTTATATTGGTAAAAAATAGGTAAAAATTGATGAAGTCATTAAATTTTCAGAAGTTATAAATTATCCTGCAAAGCTCCACTGGCTGCAAATTAGCCTGTGCTGTAGCCCTCTGCTAACAATCTATAGATCATTTTATTATTCATGAATTTTAGTAATTTCAGGACACCACAGGTCATCTTATGCTCGTTTATTTGCTAAACACCTTGTGCTAGTATGCCTATGCTGAAAAATTGCTACTATTTACTCCCCATGAGACAAGCAAGCAACAAAGTGCCGATTTTGGCCCCAGACATCCAGTATGCCAGGCTGCACATACATCTTGCTGTCAGTGAAATAAATGAGCCCTTAAATTGGCTGCAAAGCTTTAAGAACTGAAATTTATATGTCTAGTTATCAAACAGAAAGTTCAGAACACCTGCCAATATGAAACATAATTGTGACAAACTGTTACATTTTACCTTTAACTTTTCAGTTTTAATAGGGCAGGTTCTACAAAACCTCCCAACTCAACAAAGGCAAAAGAAAAATCATTCCTCTTTTGTGTGTGTGTGCATGTGTGTGCACATGCATGTCTGTATAATGGCATTGCCATTCAACATTGGGTCGCCCATCAACAGGTGCATACCATGACACAAACAGCCAGAAAAGCAGCATTTACTCTGAGCAGGAAGTGAAGTCCAAATGGATTTGCCAACTTCAGTGAGCATTTAGATGTCTTCCTAGATTTACAATTTTTTTACAAGTTCCTCTCAAAATATCAACAGCGTTGCTAATAAAGAGTCTCTCTTTCATTTTAGCTCTCAATCATTAGAGATTTTGACAGTTTGAAGGACAGTAAATTTTATCAACCCCTTAGACACACTTTACAGATGAAGAAGCATGCTGTAAGGGTTATGTGACGTGACTAAGAAAACAAGGCCAGTGAGTGGCAGAGAGTGAGGCAGGATGTAAAAGGGTGAGAGGCGTTCTGTAACCTTTAATTGCTAAGTAGGACAGTATATTCTTTATATCAATAATAACAATAATAAGATCAACCTTGGAAGACACTTCAAATATTTCAAAATACTCATATGTGTTTTATATTAAATTCTGACCATGACACAAATTTTAGTGACAGAGCAACTAGGTACACTCAGGATGAGTGGCTTCCTGTAGGTGGTCATGGATAGGCTGCACGCTGTGGAGTCATGATTCAAATTCCATAATTTAGCTTGAGAACCAATGTATTTAAAGCAACATGCTAAAACCCTGAAGCACCGACAATAACAAAACCCTTGATTATATCAAGTTACGTCTTTGCTTTCACTATTCCACACTGCATAATACTAATTTATACTGTACCATCTAATAATTATTTTCCTTGAATGTCATTATAACATTTCACAGATAATTATATGGAATCCTCCAAATAAAATTATATATACTGTGCTCTTTTGAAAAGCTTATGTTACCTATATGTGTGTAACATGGTTACATGTAAAAACTGCAGAAGCCAAGCAAAGAGTGAGGCAGGAAAAGCTTCCCCTTTCACACTGGTTATGATTTTTCTCTTTGCTCAAGGACGGTCATTCCTATACAAAACTGTATAGATCCTTTATAATGCTAAGAATTGCATATATTTGTTTTCAAGTAACAAAATATTTAATTTAAAATTTCCATTTTATTTTGAATGTTCAAATGAGAAATTTGTAAAATGATACAATGTCAATATAACTGTTTCTTCCCCATTAATATAGCTCATAAAATAAACCAAGGCTTACATCTTATTCTTCTTTTGAATTCATTTTGTGTGGAATTCTCAAGGCAATAGAGCAGCTTTAATTATTCTGAAGGAAAAACTATACTTTCAAAATGTATTAGACTGTTGTTTTGATTAACTTTTTCCTGATGCTTTCTTTTATTTTTTTAAAGATTTCATTTATTTTATCTTTAGAGGGGAAGGGAAGGGGAGAGGGAGAGAAATATCAATGTATGGTTGCCTCTCATGCATCTCCTGCTAGGAATTGGCCTGCAACCCAAGCATGTGCCCTGACTGGGAATTGAACCACGATCCTTTGGTTCGCCGGCCCACACTCAATCCACTGAGCTACACCAGCCAGGTCTGATGCTTTTTTTTTAGATGCTGGCTCTCAGGCGATAGCCAAAGATTTGTCGTCTTGTTAGAAAGGAATGTGATTTGGCTGTCATATATTTTGCTAACTGATTTTTCCAAGTCACTCCCTCCCTCATAATATTCATCATATAAACTGCTTCTGCAGCTATCTTAGAAAAATACAAAATTGATTATTTTACATTCCAGTTTAATTGTTTTTATTCAAAATTTGATTCTGTCATATTCTGTCATCTTGAATTTTAACATAAGTTATACCTACTGCCATGGACTATTTCCAAAGCCTAGAAAAGCTCCCAACATATATTAACTACTCAGTGCTGAATAAACTAATTTATTTTTAATTATTTACCACTTCTTTTTTTTTATTTTTTGCCCTACCATGCCAATTTTATTATTCTGTTTTGAATTAATCCCCCACAACCAACAAGCATGTGATAATACTAATAAAAATTGTGATCAACAGTTCCTCAGCTTGTATTAAATGTCAAACACAGTTTTAATGACTTGCAGATATTTAAAACTAACTCCCAGTGAACTTACCATAAAGAATTAAGGTCCCAAAGAGGTTAAGTGAATTGCCCAGATTACAACCTATCACGTGTTGGAGGTGGTGAGCATCAGCAGGCAGGCAGCGGGAGGTGAGGAGTTCGGCGGGGCTACACATTTGCTCCGTTCTCCATCTACTGAGAGCTGGCTGTGACTGTGGACTGAAAAGCACGTTCTGGAATTTCTGTCAGATGGCCCTCCCCACCCAAGATCTGTCCGTGTCTCAGTTTGCTGTGTCATCTGATCTCTTTAGGCCTACCTGTAAGAATAAAGATTCCCCTGCCTCCCCAATGCTACCCGCGCCCGCCAATTACTTATCATGGGATACTTTGGGTTTCCATCTACTCCACTGACAACTATTCAATGAATTAATCTCTTTTGACTTGCCCAATTTGAGTGAGTTTCTTCCTATAACTTCATTTATTCAAGAATAATTTACAGCTCTTACCAGCTGGTTCTGTTTGGAGTGACTTCCCATACACCAAAAGGTTGTGGGTTGGATTCCCACTCAGGGCACAGCTCTAGGCTGTGGGTTCAATCCCTGGTCAGGGTGAGTATGGGAGGCAACTGATCAATGTTTCTCTCACTCTCTCTCTCTCTCCTTTTCTCTCTGTTTTATTATTATATATATATTTTTTGCTCTCTCTCCTCATCTCCCTCCATCTAAGATCAGTGAACATATCCTTGGGTGGGGAATTAAAAATAAAAAAGAATTGACTTAGTCCCATATTCATAAATATGACAGCAGAAACCTGAAGAAATTAAGTGATTTGTTCAAGTTCTGTAATTTGGTGAAAGTAAATTTGAAGCACAGATTTAGAACACCATATCTTTTGCCTGAATATACAATACAAATGGTAGTTTTAGGAAACACTTTTCCTTCTTCCTTTTTTTTTTTTGAGGGGGGCTTTCATGAAATCTGAGAAGGAAGAGAAGAAGAAGTTATGAAATGAGAGTCGGAGTGCCAATAGCATTCATGAATGCAGAATATTATAAGTAAAAATATAATTGAATAAATGTGATAATTATGAAATCATAAAAATAGGGTAATCAAGAGTTTATTGGGTCATCTTTATTCTTACATTAGCATTTACTCCTAAACCATCATGGAGAGGTAATCACATAGATACATTTATACACACAAATATTTACACATATTTAAAGTATATAATGTGACGTAATTTGAACTGTCTCAAGTCTTTCATAATACTTAGACTGAAAAGTGTTTCCATTTATGTGTTCCATGCTTCTTCAGAGATTCACATTCTCTATTCCTCTTCAATTTATAATATCCTTTAAGTATTTTTTATTTTCTTGCTGTTAGCATTCTTATCTTACTGCTAGCTTTCAGTTAGTCCTTTTTATTATGTCCATGATAACCACATTATATTTTAATTGTTTTTTTCTATTGAAAAGTTATCCTATTGTCTAAAACTTATGGATATTTCAGGTTACGTGGCATATAAAACTATCTATACAGAAACATTATAATGAATCCAGAAATTTTCAAATAATGCACATGGAGCCATCAAAAATTAATGAGTTTATCAATTTAAAAGCTATTCCAATAGCCCTGACTGGTGTGGCTCAGTTGGTTGAATATTATCCTGCAAAGCAAAAGGTGGCCAGTTGGATTCTAGCTCAGGGCAAAGGCCTGGGTGGTGGGCCTCTCTCTGGTTGGGGCATGCATGAAAGACAACTGACCAATGTTTCTCTTCCTCTCTTTCTCCCTCCCTTCTGCTCTCTCTAAAACTAAATAAGTGAAATCTAAAATAAACTATTCCAATAAGTCAATGTGAAATTAGTTTATATATAAACTAATAGATCGATAAAATAAAATACATAGCCTAGAACAAAACAAAACATTCATATATTGTCAATTAGTCAGTGACAAAGGTGTCAAATTAATACAGTGCCAACAGATTATTTTAAAGATAAAATCCATTCTGTGCTGCCTGGATAAGCCTGGGTAAAGATAAGAATCAATGTCCACTTTACTCCTTAAACAAAAATGATTTGATGACCCATAGGTCTAAATGTAACATCTGAAAAATTAGGATTTAAAAAATATATAAGAAAATCTTTGTGGGCTAGGTTAAAGATTTGTAGGTAAGTCAAAAACCATGAACTGTAAAAGAAAATAATGGTAACTTACACTTCATAAAAACAAACAAACAAATGACAACTTTCTCAAACATCATGTTAAGGAAATGAATAAGCAGAAAGCAGAAAAATTCAATACACTCTTCTGAGAAAGAATATATCCTGTAATACATAAAGAAATAATACATCAAGCTAATAGAAAAAAATATAAAATGTTTTAAATGGGCTAAAATATATAAGAAAAAATTTTAAATGGCTTAGCAATTTGAATAAATAGCAATGACAACTAAGCACATGAAAACATGCTTAGTATTATTGGTCATTTGGGAAATACAAATTAAACAGTATTGTCAGACTATTATATAACTGATGGATAGGAAAAAATAAAACTCAAAACCAAAGATAAATAAAAGCAAAATCAAACTTCACAATAAAAAGAGGTGACAAAGATATTTAGCAAAAGAAACTCTCATATATTGTGGGTGAGAATGCAAAGTGAATCATCTACTTTGAAAATAATTTTATAGTTTCTTAAAGTTTAATGTACACCTGTTATATGATCCAGCAGTTCTACTCTTAGGTTTATATCCAAGGAAACACACACATGTTCACAACAAGACTTCTACATCAGTATCTGTGACAGCTTCATTCACATGGCCGCATATTCGGAAGAATTCAAATAGCCACTAATTGATTAATGAATAAACACATTTTCATATGTTAATTCAACAGGATAATACATTGAATAGAAATAAATGCGATCATATTGGTGAATCTCAAAGTATTTTGCTAATTGAAATAAGACAGATGCACAAAACTATCAGTTGTATAATTCCATTAATATACAATTGGGAAAATTACAAAATATAGAAAACAAAACCATATATGTGGTTGCAAGTAACCAGGGTTGAAAATTTTTAAGTACAAAAGATTATGAAGAAAATTTTGTGACAATGAAAAGTTTCAATGTCTTGATTTTGGTTGTGGGTTATATATATTTATCAAAGCTCACCAATAATACTATATACATTTTAAATCAATCAATATGAGAAAAATAGGCAAAAATTACCATAAGCATAAAACCTGTGTTAATTTATTTAAGTGTATACCCTGAAATTTCTATTAGTTAATGGATGATTTTTTCTTGTTTCCCTTTATATTCCCAGTGACATGTCTGTTAAATAATTTTTATGTATTAAATAAAGATGTGTTGACTAACAAATTTGAAAAATCCAGTAGATAATATATAATGAATATAACATACAGATTAAGTCAGTGTGATAAGAAAGGAAGAGGGAGAATATAAAAAATGATTTGGAACTGTTGAATCAGGATTTCCAGATATAGGCTCATCCACAGTGATAAGGCAAGAAAGGTTTCAGGTGGGATTGTCACAGACTGAATGTTTGTATCACTCCGAAAGTCATATATTTAAATTTGATCTTCAGTGTGATGGCATTTAAGAGGTAGGAATCTTTAGAGGTAATTAGAATTAAATGAGGTCATGGAGGTGGAGCGCACACAAATGTGATGTGTGCCCTTGTGAGAGGAGTCAGGAGAGGATGCCTACTCTCTCTTTGTCTCATGTGAGGATGCGCTGAAAAGTCAGCCGTCTCCAGCCCGGAAGAGAGCTCTTTTTCCAGAATCCGACAAGGCCAGCATATTGATTTTAGATTTCAGCTTTAAAAACTGTGGGAAATAAATTTCTGTCATTGATAAATCTTGTAATTTATGGCATTTTGTTATAGCATCCTGAACTAACAGAAACAGGATATTTTGAGATCTTGTTTAGCAGGATAATTTATCAAAAATTATTAACATTTTACTAGTTTAAAAGGAAACCTAATATAAAATTTTATTACTTTTTGGACATATATGAAAATATAATAAAAATAACTTTTAGTTTACTATGTGTCTGTCACTATGGTTAACAATTTATACCTATGACCCTGTTGAATATCCACACTCAAGTGGGTTAGGTACTAGTGATGTCCTCATTTCTCTATAAAAATAAAAATAACCTTCCCAGAAACATAGAGCCGGGAACCTCAGGCTGGACCCTTATGAATGTCAAACTCCATTTTTTACCTTTGTGATATGCTGTTCCTCAGACCGTATATTGCCTGATCAAGGTTATAAATGCAAAGAAAGACAATTTCATAAACTGGGTAGTATAAAACTAAGAAACTCTCAGAAATGCTCTTGAACAAATAAGCTCAAATTTAGAGCACAATGTGCTGAATTTCATGGGGAACAGAACATTCATAAAAGTCACCACATTTACTTCTCAATGGGAGGTGATGATCCTTAATTATGGAAGTAGAATCTGAGTAATTTCACTGCTACGGTGATTGGGATTAGATGAATAGTGCTTTCCGGAGAGAACAAGATTAATGGAATTAAGATAATCTGTTCTTTGTGCATGTGTGATGCGAGATAGGTAATAATTCATAGTAAACTAATATGAAAACTGTCTGCTTTGGTTTGTGCTATATTTTCTAGGTGCACATTTTATTAAGTGGGCTAAAGGATAAGCCGACGCAATAAGAGGTCCCAAAATAGAGTGGGTTAAGGAAAGCCGAATTTATCTTCCTTATGCTAGTCCTGAGGTAAGAGGGCCAGGCTGGTCAGGTAGCTCTGCTCCTTTCATTCATTTACAAACCAAGATCAGTACCGTCTTGTCACTCTACTGTCCTGCAGGGTATTGCCCTCTCTGTGGTGCCAAACTGCATTCTCTGTTGGCCACTTTCAAGGCTGTGGAAAGGTAAAGGCAACATGGGAAAGTAAATACCTAATTTCACAGGACTAGAACCCAAATCCCCAAACATAATTTAGCTCACTTTCATTTGGAGATTAGTCATGGGCCACACCTCACTGCAAAAAACAAACAGGCTGGGGAATATAGTTACTATTAGATGTCCATATGTCAACTTATAATTCTATAACAATGGAGTAAAGGAGGGATGAATGTTGGTGAATGGCCCATAACTTTCACCTCTTGTTGGTATTTGTTGATAGTGTGTTTATGTGTGTGTCGGTACAGCTACACATGCCACTGAAGCACCAAAACTAAAGCACTCTTGATAACAATGCTTTAGTTTGGGGAATGTAAGGATGAAATGACATTGTTTTGATACCTACCATTCAAAAATAACACTAAATTTTTTTTCTCTTTCCATCCATATAATAGACGGATCTTTGATTTCTTATATCTTGAGATCATAGCTAATGTTCTACTTTATCAGATGATCAAAAGCTCTTTCAGAAGCACAGCTCATGTGCTACATATATTTCAAAGTCAGATTTATGGTGTAACATGAGGTTGTATAAATAAAATATTACTTTTGAAATTAAGATGTAATTTTAAAGCTGTGCATTGTTTTGAGTAACATCATTTTTAATACATCTATTTTATACACAATTTCACTTACAAAACTAGGCTTACAAAATAAGAAGTTTTTAATGTGAAAGCCCGTTAAAATTTTCCTCAAGTTGCCTTTACATTTTCACCAAAATCACTATAAAGTAATAACTTTTTAAGTTAAGAAGTACATTCAGAAATTCTTTCATAATGTACAAATGTGGTTCCTAAGAAGTGTGAGCATTTCAGCACTCATCCTTCCTCCTGTCCCTTCTCAGCCTTTAAAATCCACCTCCCTCACATCACTGTTCTTCAACAGAAATTTATTTATTTTTTTTAGAATTTAATAAAATGCATTTTATTTTATTTATTTGTACCCATGACTTTGCCCATAGTCTGTATGATATCAAGGTATTGATACCATATTGAATTCCTACTTTAATGCAAGTTTCCAGACTCTATAACTCCCACATTAACACTCAGTCTATGGACAGATTTTTTAAATTATATTTTATATGAATATAACTCAATATTTGGAAACTAAATTGGATTATTGACACATACCTGTCCACTTTGAACCTCATGTGTTATTCCCAATAAATTAAATTTTGTTTGAGTGTGAGGTTCTTGCAGTTTATAAGAATATACCTTTTCAGAGCCAAAACATATAGGTAGACTTTGCAGTTATGTATTACATTATATAGAAATGCATCACTGCAATTTGATGCAGGTCAGAATTCTGAGACAAAATGCAATTCAAAATTTTGTAGAATCCACATTTTAAAGTTAATAAAAATGAAAATTTGTACTTTATTTAAACTTATAATAAAAATTGTATCAGTTCAATACGTAATTGATACATAACTATAATGACATGTAGTTTACATGTTTTTCATACTAAGTTCTTGAAAACTGCTGTGCATTTCACACAGTACATGTTCACTCTGAAATGATTCAACAGCTACGTGTGGCCGGTGGCCTCTGTCTTGGATGGAGGAGCTCTAAAGTAGGGAAGGACAATTATATAATTTTAAAAATATTCTAGCAGGGAGAGAAAAATACTTTTATATTTTATTAACATCTATAGAATTTTAGAAGATAAAAAGCAATGACAACAGTCCAAACCAATGATGAAATAAGGGAGTTAAGTACGTGAACATCTGAGCAAAAACATATTCCGGACACAAAGAATTCACAATGCTACGGCTTGAGAACAGCTTTCCAGCTATATTTTAAGAACAATAAGGCCAGTTGCTTAAAGCAGAGCAAGCAAGACAAAATGTAGTCTAGGAACTGAGACGGGAGAACTAACAAGGGCCAGACCAAATATAACTCAGCAGAACTAATAACATAATGGCTTCTACTGTGAAAGAATTGTGGAGATATTAGAGCATTTTGAGTATAAAAGAGACAAGATTTGGTATGTATTTTTAAATATCACTCAGAGTTCTGATAAGAATATGTTCTAGGATAAAGGATCTTTCTGCTATCCTGTTGGGGTTGAAATGAAAGTGAGTGTATTAATTTGTCAGGGCTGCCTTAACAAACCACCACAAACTGACCGCCTTAAAATAACTGAGGTTTATTCTCTCACAGTCTGAAGTTAAGTTGATGGCAGGAACGTGTTCTCTTGGAAAATCTAAGGAAGGATCCTTCCTTGCTTTTTCCTAGCTTCTGGTATTGCTGGCAATCCTTGATGTTCCCCGATTTTGTTGATGCATCACTCCAGGCTCTGCCTCACTCTTCATGTGGCGGAATCCCTGTATACCTCTGTGTTCAAATGTCCTTCTTCCTTTAAGAATACTGACATTAAGTAGGAGCCAGCCTACTCCAGCATGACTTCATCTTAACTTGAGTACATATTATAAAGGCACTATGTGCACCCAAGGTCATGTCCACACACATGCATTCCTGGGGTCACTGCTGCACCTGTCATCCTTTGGGGGACACATGCAACCTCCAGCAGGGAGCAGTGTTGGAAGGAGGAGAACTAGTTAGGAGGTTATTTTATTAACACAGATGGGAAATTTCCCTGAGTGAAGACAGGTGGTAAAAATCAGACTTTGGGTGGAGCCTGTGTATCTTCTTTATGGGTAGAAAATAAATGCATTCTCTGCAAGTCTTTTTCCTTCCAGTCACAGATAGACTTTCTGTACCATTTTCAAGCATGACTAGGACAAGAAATAGGAACATTAGTGAGATTCTAAAGCATGATATTCCCTGAAGGAATAATAAAGCAGATGGCACTGGGGAGTTTTTTGATGGTATTGAAAGACATAAAGGTATAAAGGCAGAACTGTGTGTGTGTGCAGGTGAGCTTGTAACATACATGTGTACACCCGAGTAGAGAAGGAAAGTAAAAGAGAAAAGAAAGTGCCAAATAATTTGAAGAACATGATCAAAGTGAATACTTTCAGAGATCAACATTCTAGAGAGAAATACTTAATGAGTTCCCCCTTCAAATACAGATGAGGCTATTAATTAGCTGTTCATTTGAATAAAGGAAAAAAGGATAACAAGAAATAAAAGTGCAGTAGTACTAGTCTCTTAGAATGATCAAGGTGCTATCAGACAGAAAATTATATTTTATTTCTAATACTAATTAAATATATTTCAAGCAGTAGCAGAGATTATAGTTTTAAAGTGTTTTCAGAAAACAGAAGAGAATGATTTATTGTGTTTCATCTACTTTTGACCTTAGATAAAATAACCAGCATTTACAAAGTAAACTCTTAAAAGATTTTAACCCTCAGAACTAGAATATTTAATGAGCTCTTCCCTACAATTTAAACCTCATAGTTATTTATTTAATATTCTTCCATCATCCTTACTGATTATACATGCTTTGCAAATAATTTCAGATTTAATAAAAATCATTTGATTATAGTAAATGCACACTATTTATCAGCTACTGTAGGACAGGTGGATGCAGGCAGTCTGGCCTCCTCACCCAGTGGTCTAGGAGCCTACACTGGTGTCCTCATAGCCTTGACACTGAGTCCAATGAACCATTCCCGTAACAGGGTTCACATGCACAGAATGATGTAATTTTCTGGCATTTTGCCGCTTTGTTCACCTCTAGTACTTAAATAAGTAGGAGCTTCTCACTAGACAGGCAAACAGCTTCCAGCATGCGTGGCTGACCCACCCCTGAATAAAGGCATGTCAGGCATCCCCACAGCTCTGTGCATTTTCTTCCATCTCCCTGAAGCTACAGTGGACCCGCCTGGTCTCGATCAGCTTCAACACACCTACCTTTAGTAGTTCTAAATGTATTTTTAAAACTATTTTAGTTCAACATGTATCCCTTGTCAGAGCTGCTGCTTGCAAATATCTTCTCCCATTTAGTCGGTTGCCTTTTTTGTTGTTGGTGGTGGTGGTGTTTCTTTTGTTGTGTAGAAGCTTTTTTAGTTCGATATAGTCCCATTCACTTGTTTTTGCCTTCACTTGTCTTGCCTTGGGGTCAAATTCATAAAATCCTCTCTAAGACCAAAGTCCGTAACTTTAGCGATTTATTGTTTCAGATCTTAATTTAGGTCTTGATTCTTTTGAGTTAGTTTTGTATATAGAGACCAATAGTTGTTTGATTTCATTCTCTTGCATGCGGCTTTCCAGTTCGGTACATACGTACAGTGGAATACTCAACCATAAGAAAAGACAAAGTACTGCCATTTGTGAAAACGTGGATGGAACTTGAGAATGTCACGCCCTCACTCATACGTAGTTTATAAAAGTGAAAGCAACAAATGAAAAAGAAAAACAAACAAGAACTCACAGATGCGGACAACAATATGGTTGTTACCAGAGGGAAGGGGGTGGAACACAGGAAAGGGTAAAGGGGGTCAAATGTGTGGTGATGGAAGATGATTTGACTTACAACACAATATACAAATGACATATTGTAAAATTGCACACTTGAAACATATATAATCCTTTAACCATTGCCACTCCAATAAATTTAATTAAAAATAATTTACATTACTGACACTTCTGATAAGACAATTTACTATCAAAAATTAAATGACAGTAGATCTTATTACTAAGACTAACAGCAACTGATTTGGCACAAACATCAGAGTAACTAACTACATGGCATGAAATAGTGCAATAAATGAATCAGCAATCAAATTATGATGCTAATAATAATGACTTCTGTATTTTATGGATGCTTAAAGTTGAAAAACTATTTGGTTATTTCTCACAGAATAACTGCAGTATCTGTAGTCATGCTGCTTAAATCAATTGTTCTATTAGAAAAATGATTTACAGCTTTTGAAAGTAAGGTTAACAATTTGAAAAACACATAAGTAATAAGAAGGCAAAATATAGTAGCTTTTAACAGAAATTTAAACTTTTCATACGCTTTAAGAATGTTCCAGGGGGACTAGTGCAGAATATTGTAACCGGTTATAGTTTTCCATTACTGTTCAATGTAAATAATATAAATAAGTTTTTATTTTTATTGTATAGTTTCTAGAGTTTGTATTAATTAGCAGAGTGGAGCTTTTATACCATAATATTCCTTTTTTTTCTTCCCAGTTTTTTCCCCTTTATTCCCCCTCCACCCTGCTCCTCCAACCCTCCAGCATTCCACCCCCACCTTAGTTCATGTCCATGGGTTATACATATAAATTATTTGAATTCTCTGTTTCCTATAGCATTCTTAACCTGTCCCCATCTATTTTATACCTACTAATTATGCTTCTTCTTATTCTCTGTACCTTTCCCTTCCTATTCTGCCCCTCCCCCTCCCCACTGAAAACCCTCCATGTGATGTCCATTTCTCTGATTCTGTTGCTGTTCTAGTGGTTTGCTTACTTTTTGTTTTCTTATCTGTCTTTTTTTCTTTCTTTCTTTTCTTTCTTTCTTTCTTTCTTTCTTTCTTTCTTTCTTTCTTTCTTTCTTTCTTTCTTGGTTTAGTTGTTGTTGGTTGTAAGTTTGTTCTTATTTTACTGTTCATAGTTTTTGATCTTCAATTTCTTAGATAAGTCCATTTAATATTTCATATAATAAGGGCTTGGTGATGAGGAACTCCTTGAACTTGACCTTATCTGGGAAGCACTTTATCTGCCCTTCCATTCTAAATGAAAGCTTTGCTGGATAGATTAATCTTGGATGTAGATCCTTGCCTTTCACGAATTGGAATACTTCTTTCCAGCCCCCTCTTGCCTGCAAGGTTTCTTCTGAGAAATCAGCTGAAAGCATAATGGGCACTACTTTGTAGGTAACTCTCTCCCTTACTCATCTGCTTTTAGGATTCTCTCTTTATCTCTAATCTTGGGTAACTTAATGACGATGCACCTTAGTGTGTTCCTCTTTGGGTCCAACTTCTTTGGAACCCTCTGGACTTCCTGGACTTCCTGTAGGCCTATTTCCTTTACTGGATTTGGGGGCTCTCCTTCATTACTTGTTCAAATAAGTTTTCAATTTCTTGCTCTTGTTCTTCTCCTTGTGGCACCCCTATGATTTGGGTATTGGTACGTTTAAAGCTGTCCCAGAGGCTCCTAAGCCTCTCCTCATTTTTTTGAATACTTGTGTCTTTATTCTGTTCTGGTTAAATGTTTATTTCTTCCTTCTGTTCCAAATTGTTGCTTTGAGTCCTGGTTTCCTTCCTGTCACTGTTGGTTCCCTGAATATTTTGCTTTATTTCATTTTGGATAACCTTCATTTGTTCCTTCATTTTGTAACCAAGCTCAATCTGTCCTGTGAGCATCCTGATTACCAGTGTTTTGAACTCTGCATCAGATAAATTGGTATCTCCTCTTCATTTAGCTCTTTTTCTGGAGTTTTGATCCATTCTTTCATTCAAGCCAAGAGACCAAAGTATTCTTAAGTAGCAACATAAGACTTTGGAATTTAACTGTGATATGCATTGGTTACTGATGCTTGCATTTATCTGAATAGCAAAACTACAAAATTTCAGGCATTTGTGTTGAAACCAACAACTGTATTGCATATAATATTTATTATTAATTTAAAATAATACTTAATCAAAATAAATCCCAGGTGTTAATTAAACTATTCCTTGTCAACATCTATTAATTACTTATTTTTCATTTAATTTAATTATATTTTTACATAAACCACAAGAAAGCAATGGATGTTGGAAATATGTTATCACAATGTATACATGATCTATGGAGTAGCATAAGAATGTGACAGAAATGTTTATTATAAATTAAAATTATATAAATTTTCTATACATCAATAAAATTTTTATATAAATTAGTTTAAAATCAGTTTCTGATTCTTCTTAATGAAGTATTTGCTATAACCCTTAACTTGGCTAAAGGAATGTTCTGGGAAAAACATCCGATAACATTTCTCCTTGCTTGAGGTGGTATAGGAGTTTCCCACATTCTTCCTCCCAAGTTACACAATTTTTATAATTCCTCACTGATGAGAGAAAGCCTTTGTGGGAGTATGGGAATGGAAATTTTCTAGGAAACAGGTAGAGAAAGAAAAAAAGTCTGAGGTTGGATATTTTAACAAGGGTAAGAAAAATAATTTCACTTTACCTTCAACATCCATTTCTCACTGAGGGTGGCACAGCTCACTGCCCAGAGTGACCATCTCAGCCCGCTTTTCCCCTTGGGGAAAGTGAGAGCACACAAGTGAGTGCTCAGCTTCTCCAGCCATGCAGAAAGCTGACAAAAGACAATTTTTTTTTCTTGCCCCATCCAGAATAACAGGTCATGATTGCATGACCTGGGATTGACGAGCAACTCAAAGTTCAGCTTCCTGTGTTTCAAATGGAAAGTATCAAAGGAACAGATTCCTGTTAACCAGTTCACAGACTCTGTCAGGAAGCCAACAAATGAGCCACTGGCATGCCTCTTCTGCAGATACTCCAGCTGGTCCACAGGCACCCCCAATGCTCCACATGCTTCCCCCACTCACACCCCACCCCATTGCCTGCTCCATGTGCACTTCCCCAATAGAAGCAAGAGTGAGCCTTTGAAGAAGGCCGTAGTGCAACCACAGAAAGCCAGCGCAACTTTGCAGGGTTGGGAGAAAATACACAAATCTGAGCATAATTTAGCACTACCTTACGGAAAGTAAATAAGAGCTTTACTGGCAGTAATAAACCTAGTTTTGCAAGCATACAATCCTAAGAATTACTCTTCAAGAGGGATTATGAAGTGTGGAGCAAGCATGTCTGAGAATGCCTCAGAGTCACTCACTGACTGGGCTCATGAAGTCAGTCAATGAAGACTGGTGGAGGCAACTATTTCTTTGACATAACCAGCAATGCAGGACTTCAAAGAACATGAAAACTCATGGAAACATGGACACCACCAAAACAACAACAACAACAACTTGAAAGTATCTGACACCAAAGACATCAAGATCGGCAGTTTGCCTGAAAAACAATGCAAAATTGTTGTTTTCAGGCAGTTCAGTAAGCAACAGAAAACACAGAAAGACATTTTAATAAATCATGAAAACAACACACAAATTAAAATTAATTAATAGAAAGAAAAATAATAAAATAATAAGAAAACAGAAATTCTGTAGTTGAAGAAAGCAGTGATTGAAATACAAAATACTTAGGTCTTATTTTTCTCTCCATTCATCCACTAAGACTAAAAAATGAAGAAATTAAAAATTTGAACAGACCTATTGTGAATATGAAGCTTGAAATAATAATAAAAAATCTTCCAACAAAGAAAAGCTCAAAACCAAATAGTTTCATTGGTAACTATTCTACTGCACAGTTAAATAAGAACTAATGTCTATCCTTCTCAAACTCATCCCCCCAAAAATACAGAGGTGAGAACATTCCCAAGCTCATTTTGTGAGATCATCATTACCCTGATACCAAAGCCAGATAAGGAAACTAAAAAATAAAAATACATAGGCCAATACCCCTGATGAATATACATGCAAAAATTCTCGCAAAATACTAGCAAATCAAATTCAATGGCACAATAAATGGATCACAAACCATGATCTAGAGAGATTTATTCTTGAGATGCAAGGATGATTGTACATAGCACAAATCAATCAATGTGATACACTACATTAATAGAATGAAAGTAAAAATCATATGATAATTTTCATGGATGCAGAGAATGCATTTGTCATAATTCGACATCCTTTCATGCTTAAAATTCTCAATAAAATGAGTATAGAAGGCATGTTTCAACATATGGTAAAAGCCATATATGATGAACTCACAAATAACATTATAAACAATGGTAGAAAGTTTAAAGCTTTTCCTTTAAGATCAAGATATGACAAGGGTGCCCCATTGCACCAATACTACTCAGTATAGGACAGGAGGTCTTAGCCAGAGCCATTAAGCAAACAAGAAATAAAGCTCATCTAAGTGGGAGAAGTAAAATTGTGTCTGTTTTCAGATGATATGATCTTATATACAGAAAAAACTCTTAGGACACCACCAAAAAACTGTGAGAAGTAATAAATGAATCCAGTAAAGTTGCAGAATACAAAATCAATTAAAAAATTAGTTATGTTTCTATTCACAATGACACATTTGTAAAGGAAATAAAGAATATAATTACAATTATAATAGCATCAAAATCAATAAAATACTTATAATAAATATTTTAAGAAGGTGAAAAAAACTTAACCAAAAAAGTGAAACAATAAAATATTGATGAAAGAAATTGAAGACACAAATAAATGAAAAGACAGGCCATTGTCATGGATCTGAAGAATTAATACTGTTAAAATGACCAAAAGTTATCTGCAGAGTGAATGAATTCTCCATCAAAATTCCAGTGATGTTTTCAAGAAATAGAAAAACAATCCCAAAACTCATGTGGAACCACAAAAACCCACAGTAGCTAAAGCAATTCTGAAAGAGAAAAGCAAACCTGGAGGCATTACACTTCCCGATTTTATTGAATTTGCAAAGCTATAACAACCAAAACAGTGCAGCAATGGCATAATAACAGAGACACAGAGCAATGGAAGAGAATTGAGATTTCAGAAATAAACCCGTGCACTTACAAGTCAACTAATATTTAACAAAGGTGCCAAGAAATACTCAGTGGGGAGAAGATATTCTTCCCAATAAATAGTGCTGAGAAAATTGGATATTCAAATGCAAAAGAATGCAAAAGGGATTTCTACCTTACACCACTCACAACATTAACTCACAACGGATTAAAGTCTAAATGAAAGGGATGAAACCATAAAACTCCTATAAGGAAACATAGGGAAAAAAAACTTCCTTGGTGTTGGTCTTGGCAACAGTTTTTAGGATATGACAAAAAAGCACAAGCCAAAAATAAAAAAAAAGCTAATGGAAAAAATCAAACTAAAATGCCTCCGCACGGCAAAAGAAACATTCAAGAGAATGTAAAGGCAACCTATTGAATATTAGAAAATATTTGTAAACCATATATATGATAAGGCCTTAATATCCCAAATATATAAGGTATACACACAAGTCAATAACCAAAAACAATCCAATTAATAAAAAGGGCAGAGGACCTGAGTAGATATTTTCCCGAAGAAGACATTCAAATGGTTAAGATACCTGAATTAGCTGCACATCACTAATCATCAGGGACATTCATATCAAAGCTGTTATCAGATATCACTTAAACCTGTTAGTATGGTATTTAACAAGATAAGAGATAAGTGTTGGCAAAGATGTAGAGAAAGGGAAACCCTTATACACTCTTGGTGAAATGTTAATTGGTTCAGCTACTATGGAAAATAGTATTGAAATTTCACAATAAATTAAAAATAGAATTATCGTATAATACAGCACTCCCATTTCTAGATATATATAAGAAGGATACATATTTAGATACATATCAGTCTCTAAGGTATATCTGCGCTGCCCATGTGTATTAAAGCAATATTCACAATAGCAAAAATATGGAAACAAACATGGGTATCAGTGGATGAATGGATAAAGAGAAGAATTATAATGCATTCAATATTATTAAACTTTTAAAGGCATATGGGAAAACAAGTTAATTGAAGCTGATTACCTTACCTGTAAATCACAAAGGTAGAGTAGATTTTCCTGTTTTCTCATGCTTTATTACTCACAGTAACATATACAAAAATCTTTGTTAGCAGACATGTAAGAGAACATTAATTTGCATATCTTATAATTTTAGTTATGTAAGAAATATCAAAACAAAAAGCTAATAAAAACAAAAATAAATATCAAAACAAAGAAAATGTATCTAACCAAGCCACAAAAGCTAACAAAAGTAAAATGTTAACTTTAAGTACATTGTAACCAAAGCAGAGTCATTTGCAAAAATAAAATTTTAGATAAGTGAAAACTACACCTTATTAAGTATTATATATGCAAAATAATGCATATATTTCATATTATATTTGCACACATTTTTATAATAATGGTATAAATTACTTTTCATAATATGTGAAAATAACTGCAAATCCTAGCTGTTCTCATATTAATTGAATTTTCTGGAATTCCCACATATTTTATTTGATTCTCTAAACTACAATAGAAATAACATACAATTTTAATAGTCTCATGGTAATAAATTTCACCCTATATTAAACTTATACTGAAGATAAAATCTAAGTAAATATTCAAAAATTTAATTAAAGGATGGAAATTGAAATTAGTTTCAAAACATTGTGGATTCAGTACTAAATTTACTTAAAAATGTATACATTCAAATGGTGGCTCTCAGATACTCTACTATGCCTTAAAAAATCTTATGGAGAAACTGATAAAATAATGTTCTGATGCACCACCAGATATTCCAATTCCATAGGTCAAGGTGGGGTCCATGAATGTGGATTAATAACATGAATATAGGAACATATTTTAGAAACCACTGTTTTAAAACTACAAGCATCCTTTGAAGATTTTGAACAGGTTTTACATGGAAAATAGTGATTGAAAAGATAATAGTTAAAATTATATTGTTAGCATACTGATGAAAATGGATTCTAATTCAAAATCAGAAAAGGATGGATCATGTCTAGATTTCTATATCAGCTCAATGTAGGTCACTTTGTGACATTGAGAAGGTACTACAATTTCTCTGACTCAGTCCCCATCTGTAACATGGCTTTACTAAATTATACCAATATAACATTGTAAAGCAATGCAAATATCTATTTGGAAAATTGCTTTAACAAACTAATCCCCGATATGTGCCTCGGCACAGATATTATTTAAAAAAGAATATTTTAATGAACTAATGCCTGCCTCTGAAAACCATGTTGAGCTTTATTTTATTATGTAAATTATGTTAAGGAATTGCAGTCCATGCCTTATTCCCCAATTTTCAGTAATGTTTAAGTTGGAATATTCTTCATTTTACAATTCGATATGCTGCCACATGGAAAAAATGACTTCAAAATCCTTCCCCCAACAAATTGTGTTATTAAATAGAAAAATTTCTGAAAGTTTTAAATGTCCAATTAACTATTTATATTTACCTGTCACCAAGATTAAAGTCTTTGGGTGGATGTAGGTAGGAAAAATGATTAAGTCTCTGGATTCATAATTTATTAACTATAAAATGACTTTCAATTTTACTCTATTCTCTCCATTTTCAACTTAATATTTTAAATAACATGTTAACCTTTTCTTCTAAATGAGAAAGAGACATTATTAGTCTGAACTCATCTTATTAGCCCATTATCTTTTGCTATATTTTATTCATACATGACAGAGTATTTGAGACCAAGTTAAATGAGTCCTAAGAAATTCTGGAAAAGATTTTATTCAAGATAAAAACACATGGTGAAAAAAGACTAGTCTTACATAAAAAAAAAGAAAAAGTCATATTTGTCTATTTCCCCTTTTGAATGTCTTTCTGTTATATGGTGTTTGGAGCTCCAACCTTATTACTAGTGAAGAACATTATATTAGCAGCTATATTCAACGTTTCTTTAAATGAAAGAGCATTAATTTACTGAGTTAAAATAACCTCACACAAATATATGTGTATATAGGGCATACAACATAGGCAAAATAGCGTTTCACTGAATTGGTCTGTGTGAACATTCCCATACCATGTCAGAAATTTAAGAAGGGGTAAAAATGTCATTACGGACTTAACTCTGTATCTCCTTTGAATAGTAATTGTCATCTCATGACGTGAATCAATATGGCAGAGAAAAAGCACATACACATATTTTAAAGATATAAATCCAGGACAACCTAGTCACACATAAAAATGATTATTTTGATGGGAAAATAAGAGATTTATAAATCAAATGTATATAAAAATTTTCTCCACCTCTGTTTAAAGTGTTGTCTCTTTATCACTATTGGAGAACATGGTTATAAAGAATGTATATGTATGTATTAATATATACATGTGAACAAACATACACATATATGCATTTATGGGGAGATAAAGGTCATTGTTTTTCACTTAAGTTAAAATCTTATGAAAATATTTCATTTTTATCACAACTGCAAATGTGTTCTTTTTTCCAAAAGAAATTATGCATGTGCTTAATAAAGACATATAAACTTGTAATTAATAGATAAATAAGTTCTGAAAATATAATGCACACCATAGTAATTATTATAAATAATTCTGTGTTATAAACTTCCAAGTTATTAGTACAGTAGACTCAACTGGCCTCACCACAAAACTTGGTAATTATGCGCCACGATGGATGCGTTAGCTAACACAAAGATGATAATCCTATTGCACTAAATATATCAAATCAACATCTTGCACACCTTAAAAATGATTTTAAATGGCTGATAGCAAGCAAAAGAATAATATTTTAATAATATTTTAGTACCATAAATAAAACTTATTGAAACACAGTCCTTTTTTTCTTGTGGTGAGAACACTTAATATGAGATCTATCCTCTTAACAAAGTTTAAGTGCACAATAAAATATATGCATGCGATGTGCTACATAGATCTCTAGATTTTATACATCTCTAGATCCTATACATCTAGATATTATACATCGTGAAAGTTTATACCAGTTGAAGAATAATTCCCCACTTCCTCTTAGCATCCAGGCACCATTCTACATTATGTTTCTATGATTTTGACTACGTTGAGTATCTCACATAAATGGAATGAATCATATAGTGTTTGTTCTTATCTAACGGGATTGTTCTACATAGCATAACGTCCTCCACATTCATTCAGGTTGTCGCAGATGACAAGATTTTATTCCATTTAAAGGCTGAATATTATTATGTATTATTAGTAACATATATGTGATGTATATAATAAACATATGTGTCATATTTTCTTTATGCATCTTTTAATGGATATTTGAGGTTTTTTTCACATGTTGGCTATTGGGAAAAATGGTGCAAAGAACATGGGAGTGCATATACCTCTTCTAGATTCTAATTTCAATTCTTTTGAACATATACCCCCAATAAATTACTAGATCATATGTTAATTCTGTTTTTAATTTTTCAAGGAACTCCGTACTGCTTTCCATAGAAACCACACCATTTCACATTCTCAGCAACAGTATATATGGGTTGGGTTTCAATTTCTTCACGTACTCAACAGCATTTATATTTACTGTTTTGATAGTAGTTATTCTAATAGGTGTGAAATGATATTTCATTTTGGTTTGAAACCAAACTTTGTATGCTTGTTGGCCACGCATATGTCTTTAGAAAAAATGTTTATTCAAGTCCTTTGTCAATTTTTTAATGTTTGTTTATTTGTTTTTGCTACTTAGTTGAAAGTCTTCTTTAAACTTACATATTTTGGAAATTAACTCCTTATCAATTTTTTTCCAGTTCCACAGACTGTCTTTTACTCTTCTTCTGTGCAGAAACTTTTTAGTTGGATGTCTTCCTAATTGTTTGTTTTGCTTTTGCTGCTCTTGACTTCAGTGTAATGCACAAGAAAATCATTGCCAAGACTACTGTCATAAAGCTTTAGCTTTTGTTTTCTTCCAGGATTTTTATAGTTTCAAGTCTTTTATTTAAGTCTTTAATCCATTTTAGTTGATTTTTGTGTATGGTGTTAGGTAAAGGTCCAATGTTATGGTTTCCAGCCTTATTGAAGATTAGTTGATCATATATGCATGCATTTTTTTTTTTTTATTTCTGGGCTCTCTGGTCTGTTACACTGGTCTATTGTTTGCTTTTATGCCAGTAACACATTGTTATAATAAATGTAGCTTTATGTTTGTTTTTTTCTTATATGTACAGGGTTGAGTAGTTGCAATAGAGAGCATATGGCTCATAGAGATGACAATATTCACTATTGATCCCTATACAGAAAATGTTTCCCTCTGTCCTGAATGAAACAAAAATGTGATTTCGGTAGACATCTAATCCCAAATCCCAGGGAGAACTCTGCTGTGTAAATTATGACACAAAACGTAGTACCTAGAAAATAGTGGTCGGGGCTGCTTTAGTCTTTGTGTTGGTCACCAGCTGCAGACCATGACCAACCTCCCAAGCATTCTGAGCAAGATAGTTCACACCAGCCCAGAGCAGTCCTCCAGAGAAGGTTGTACATGTGACTGCAAACAGCCAGTTCCTGCTATTGCTGCAAAATGAGTGTCTCTTCCTGGTAAATGGCATCTGTTCAAGGAACCAAAACTAATGTCTTACACGTAGTGAAATGTTTTCACTGCAAGCCATGTGTCTGAATATTCAGAATAAGTAAAAAAAAACAACCCAATTAAAAATTAACAGATATTTCCCAAAGATTTTGTGTTCAAGATAAGCAACACATTAAAAAATGCTTACCTACCAAGATGACATGAAACATGGAAGAAAAGCAAGTGGAAGCTACACTAACCTCCTTCCAAGACCAATCTGGAATTACTACTAACTTGTAGAGAAATCATCGAGAGTAAGCAACTGAACACTAGCTGGAGAGAAGCCTTATAACCAAAGACATATAGAGAAACCACTTCACCACAATGAGACTGGTAGGTAGTGCAGAGGAGGTGCCAAAAGGCTGGTTGGGCTCCCACAGGCGGCAACTGAAGTTGCAGAGGGATGTCTCACTGGCTAGGGGAGTTCCCCCTGAGAAATGTGGGGTCTAAACCCCAAGCTGGGCTCTCAACCTGCAGCACCAGAGCCAGAAAAAAAACTCAGATAACATCTGGCTGTGAAGCAGAAGGGTTTTTGTCTGCCAGGAGAGGCAGCTAGAGATGCAGAGAGCCTCTTAAAGGGCCAACACAAAATATTTCATTTTCAGCCACTTACCCTGGGCTCCAGCCAAAGGAGGGCCCAGTGGATTATAGATGTTTGAGGAGAATCTGGGGCTGGTGGCTTTGGGGAGAGAACTGAAGGAACAGTTATCAGGATCTCTGTGCTGACTCATTGTCCATAGAGTAGAAGCCATTTATCTCAGGCAGAATGCTCCTCTCCAAGTGGCATCAGCCTGAGGGGACGCAATAGCCCCACCCAAGGAATTATTCTGCCCCACCCTGTTGTACTTAAGCTTGGCTGCTTGAATAGATAAACAGCTGATCAGTTTAGCAGCTGGTTAGTTTAACAACTAAGGTGGAAAATACAGAGAAACATTCCCTGGCTGGTGCAGCTCAGTGAATTGAGCACTGGCCTGCAAACAAAAGGGTAACTTGTTTAATTCCCAATCAGGGCACATACCTATATTGCAGGCCAGGCTGGGTAGGGCATGCATGAGAGGCAACCACACACTGATTTTTTTCTCTCCCTCTCTTACTCCCTCTCTTCCCCTCTGTCTAAAAATAAATAAAACCTTTAAAATAAATAAAGAAAATAGAGAGAAGCAATGAAAATGCGAAGACAAAGAAACAGACCCCAAATGAAAGAATAAGAGAATTCTGCAGAAGAACTAGATGAATGGAGGCAAGCAATTTATCAGATAGAGAATTTAGAGTAATAATTATAAGGATATACAACAGCATGAAAAAAAAAGAGAGATAGAAACCATAAAAGGGACTAGTGAGAAATAAATAATGTAGTATCTGAAATTAATAATACACTGGAAGGAATAAAAGGTAGGTTAGAAAAAGCAGCAGATTGAATCAGTGATTTGGAAGACACAATAGAAAAAAACACCCAGACAGAGCAGCAAAAAGAAAAAAGAATTTAAAAAATAAGGATAACTTAAGAAACATGTTGGACAACATGAAGTGTAACAGCATCCACATCGTGGGAATAGAAGCAGAAGAGAGCAAGCAAGGAATTGAGAACCAATTTGAAGTAAACTTTGTTAATCTGGTTAAGGAAAAAGACACACAAGTCAAAAAATTCAGTCACAAATAAGTTGGACCCAAAGAAGCCTACACAGAGACACATCAAATTAAAATGACAAAGATTAAAGAAAATAGAGAATCTTAAAAGTCACAAGAGAATAGTAGGTTGTTATTTACAAGTGATCACCAACTAAACTAGTGCCTTATTACTCAACAGAAACATTTCAGGCCAGAAGGAAGTGGAGTGAAATATTCAAGGTGATGATAAGCAAAGACCTGCAACCAAGGCTGTCATTTAAAATTGAAAGAGAAATAAGGCATTTCCCAGACAAGAAAAAGCAAAATGAGTTTGTTAACACCAAACCATACTGCAACAAATGTCAAAGGGTATGCTTTAAGAAGAAGAAGAAAAAGAAAACAGCAGAGGAAAACATTCCAACAATAAAATTTCACTACATGCTTACCTATCAATAACCACCTTAAATGTAAATAAATGGCTTCAATGCTCCAACCAAAAGATATAGGGTAGCTGAATGGATGAGAAAACGAGACCCATTTAGATGCTGCCTCCAAGAGATCCACCTTAACTGAAAGATACACACAGACCAAAAGTAAAGGGATGAAAAAAAGATATTTCACGCAAATAGAAAGGGAAAAAAAGCTAGGGCAACAATATCTGTATCCGAAAAAATAGTTTGTAAAACCAAAGCTATAGTAAGAGACAAAGAAGGACAATATGTGATGATAAAGGGACCAATCCAAGAAGTGAATAAAACCTTGGTAATCATTAGCACACCTAATAGAGCAGCACCTAAATATACAAAGCAAATCTCCATGGACATGGAAGGAGAGAGCAATAGAAACACAATCAGTCAAAGATTTTAACGCCCCATTGACTTTAATGTATTGATCTTCCAGACAGAAAAAATCAACAAAGAGACAGCAGTCTTTCAGGTATTTTCCTGAATGTCTTTGATGGTCTAAAATCTCATCCTTTGAAAGGTGATTTTAGTTTGGGGAAAAAAAGCCAGAAGTCTCAGCACACCAAATCTGGGCTGCAGGAAGGCTGAGTCACCTGGGGAATTTGATGTTTCACTAAAAAAATAAAACATAAGATGTGACGCATGAGTGGGTTCATTGTGATGAAACTGCCAGTCAGCAGGTGCTCATGGCTGCGACCTTTTGAATCATCTCAATAGTTTCCATGGAGGAATGTTCAAGCTTAACACAAAATTTGATGCAGATTCGTTGCTCTACTTGCTCAGTCATTTTGAATGTAATTGCCACACAGTACACATGCTCATTCAACAGCATCTACCACCCCACTAACCAGTACAGTAAAGTCGTCATTGTTGACTCATCTGCATTCTAGTCTACTCTCCTTGGCTGTCAGGTCAAGCATCTATGTCACACAAACTGTTCTTGTTATTAACAACGGCTAGAGTTTCTCCAGACAGTCCTCATATATACAGAGTGGATTTAAAGTATATATTTTAAAAATTGAATAGTAATTAAATAATCAGGAAAAAATTAAACATGCATTTGAAGTTGCCAGGCATTTGGCATTACAAAACCTATGTATCTTATATTACATTTATTGTTGAATATATATTATTAAGATTTTATTTATTTATTTTTAGAGAGAGAGGAAGAGAGGGAGAAAAAGAGGGAGAGAAACATTAGTGTATGAATGATTCTCACATGTGCCCCACTGGGGACCTGGTTTGCAACCCAGGCATGTGCCCTGGCTAGGAATTGAACCAGTAACCCCTTGGTTTGCAGGCCTGCACTCACCCTAATTTGCCACACTGATCACGATTGAGTATATTTTTAAAAATATTTGAAAGAATTGAATGTTTTGGCCTAGGCCAATGGAGACCCCATTCCAATTCTCCGAATCCTTCCTCCATTCTTCTCACAGTCTGTTTTCTAGCAAGAACTGCATAAGCTGTTGCTATAGAGCGATTAACGTGTCTGTGCTTTCGGTAGCTATGCTGTGATAGGGCAAGATCTCTGGAGAGAAGTTGACTCTTGGAAATTTACCGTATCTCTATGGAAACTCTGCAGTTCATTTTTTAAAATTCCATGAGATAGAAAGCTAAATTAACAAGTGATAATGTCCATGCATAGTCAAGTTTAAATAAAACCAACAAAATAAGCATCTGGTGTATTTCGAATGATATTATAATAGTATTGCTCTTTTATTTTAACTCACAAAATTTTAACATAAAAATTCACTTCTCTTTTCTAAAAATATAAGCTTATATGAGAATCTGAATATAGCTGGAAAGTTTTAGTTTCTCTGCCATTTCCATAATTTGATTTTCTCTTTTATTCTTGGACATATGATACAGAATTCTCTTAAAATGTGTATAGACCATCTCTTTGTCTCCTAAATTATTCAAATATATAAATATCAAGTCAGCCAACAAAATGTGTTGCTCTAGCTCATATATGGGAAAAAAAGAATAGAAAAGCAAATTAGAACGGTGTACATATTTTGGAGAATATTTAAGGTAATTTTGCCTTTTGTCCACTTTGACTCTAACACAGGCTGTCTGAAAGCTAATATTATTGCTGTGAATGAATATTTATTTCCTTCTATTTTAGTATAGTTTTATATTGTTTTAGCCCTGTGTAAATGATGTCACTCTTGTATGAAGCCCATTTAAAACAATCATGCCTCATTACTAGTTAAGAAAGATTACAATAGCAAACCTTCATCACAGCTAATTTTTTCACTTTTCACTCATTTAGTAAACACTAATTGACTTAGCAATATTCTGTCTTTTTTCTTTCTTTTTAAAATATATTTTATTGATTATACTATTACAGTTGTTCCACTCCCCCCATTTACTCCCCTCTGCCCTGCACACCCCCTCCCACTCACGTCCTCCCCCTTTAGCTCATGTCCATGGGTCATACATGTAATTTCTTTGGCTTCTACATTTCCTATACCATTCTTACCTTCCCCCTTTCTATTTTCTACCCACCATCTATGGTATTTATTCTCTGTATCTTTCCCCCTCTCTCTCCCTCCCACTCCTCTGTTGATAACCTTTCATGTGATCTCAATTTCTGTATTTCTGTTCCTGTTCTAGGTGTTTGATTAGATTGCTTTTGTTTGTTTGTTTGTTTGTTTTAGGTGTGGATGTTAATGATTGTAAGTTTGCTGTCATTTTAATGTTCATATGTTTTATCTCCTTTTTCTTAGCTAAATCCCTTTAACATTTCATATAATAAGGGTTTGGTGATGATGAACTCCTTTAACTTGACCGTATCTGGGAAGCACTTTATCTTCCCTTCCAAAGCTTCTAAATGAAAGCTTTGCTAAATAGAGCAATCTTGGATGTAGGTCCTTGCCTTTTATGACTTGGAATACTTCTTTCCAGCCCCTTCTTGCCTATAAGGTCTCTTGAGAAATCAGCTGACAGTCTGATGGGAACTCCTTTGTAGGTAACTGTCTCCTTTTCTAGGGGTTTGTTGCTTCTAGGATTCTCTCTTTAATTTGAATCTTGGGTAACATAATTATAATGTGCCTTGGTGTGTTACTCCTTGGGCCCACATTCTTTTGGACTCTCTGAGCTTCCTGGACTTCCTGGAAGTCTATTTTCTTTGCCAGATTGGGGAAGTTCTTCTTTATTATTTGTTCCAATAACTTTTCCACTTGTTGCTCTTCCTCTTCTTCTTCTTGTACCCTTGTAATTCAGATGTTGGAATGTTTAAAGATGTCCTGGATGTTCCTAAGCCTCTCCTCATTTTTTTTTTTTTTTTGAATTCTTGTTTCTTCATTCTTTTCTGGTTGGATGTTTCTTTGTTCCTTCTGGTCCACACCATTGATTTGAGTCCCAGCTTCCTTCCCATCACAATTGGTTCCCTGTACATTTTCCTTTATTTCACTTAGTGTAGCTTTCATTTTTTTTTCATCTAATTTGCAACCAAATTCAACCAATTCTGTGAGCATCCTGATTACCAGTGTTTTGAACTGTGCATCTGATAGGTTAGCTATCTCTTAACCACTTAGTTGTATTTTTTCTGGAACTTTGATCTGTTTTTTGTTTGGGACTTTTTTTTTTTTGTCTTGACACACCTGTTACGTAGTGAGGGGCAGAGCCTTAGGTGTTCACCAGGGTGTGGTAACCCACATTAGGGGCCCAAGAAGGAACAATGCTGCTTGCTCTGCTCTCTGCTGGATTTCAGTCACTTTCCCCCACTTCCCATAAGCAAATTGAGCCCTTTTGGTGCTGATTCCCAGGTGGGTGGGTTTGCATATAGTCTAGGACTCTGTGGGTCTCTCCAATGAACTCTCCTGTGAGGCTGGGAGTGTCTCCCACTGCCACTTCAACCCCTACAGGTGTTTTCAATCAGTGGTTTGATGCTTTATTTCTCTGGGCTGGGCTCCTGGGTTGCACAGTCCATCCTGCTCCCCAGTTGTTTCTCCAGGTTTATCTGTGTGTGAATGTGGGACTGCCCAGTCAACACTCCACAACCCCGCTGGGTCTGCCAGCCACCATGTTGCTGCAAGTCCTCTCTGCCCAGCTGCCCATCTCTGCCCCTCCTAGTGGTCTGGATGAATGTGTCTTCTTTAACTCCTTGGATGTTAGAGTTCCAGACAGTTTTATTTCTTCTGCCAGTTCTGGATGTTATTTTGTTGTTGTTCTTGTTGTTTTTGCATTGTTGTTGTCCTTCATTTGGTTTTCTGAGGAAGCACAGTGTGTCTACCTATACTTCCATCTTGGACAGAAGTCCAATATTCTGACTGTCTTTAAGAAAACAATGATGATGAATCTTAGGCTTTTCCATACATAAAAATACAGTATTGTATAGTTCTGGTATAGTAGTGAGAAACAGAAATGTCCACAAATAAGTAAATTTGCAAAATTATCAAAAAGGCCATTATAAATAGTTGTTTAGTGTCTAGTTTGAAAGTCAATAACAATAAACAGTCAAGTCTATGTGTGAATAAGAACAGCTTTTCTTTTCTATGATAATGCATATATTCAGCATATATGTATACTGAGCATTTGTTACTCAAGACATGCACAAACATAAATAAAGCATATGAAGATAGAATTGTCCAAGGGAATAATATTACATAATATTTCACAACAGGGCTTTTTGGATTCTGACAACATGAGCAACAAAGTAGCTGTCACTTTCCATACTGACATTATTTTTTAATCACTTATGCTAAATTAAATGCCAAGGTAAATCATCAAAGAAGTGATAGACAGACATGCTTTTTAATCAAAATGATAATAGAATTTTAATGTATTTTCCCATTGATCTGTTTTATCCTTTCTTCTATAAAGTAGTAGTATTTGTATCTTGCATTCTACCTGTGATATCTTCCATTATACTTATTTTGCCTGTCCACATTCAACTTGGTATTTTTGTAACCCTTAATCTATCATATTGTCTCAACTATTTAATTTCTCATTTTTCTTGCATTGATTTCGGCCTTATCCTGACATTTTCCAAAAGCCAAGGGTAGGAATATGTTAAATCTGACATCTAAAAATAATACTACCAATATTGTAAACAAATTTGAGTAGTGCTGGCTATATTTCTATCAGAAAAAAATTATTTAAGTCAAAAACTACAAGAGGCAAAAATTATATAAATAAATATTGGAACTCTAGTGCATTGTGAGTGAGGATGCAGTCTGGTGCAGACACTGTGGAAAACAATATAGAGTATCCTTTAAAATTAAAAATGGGACTTCCTATTGACCCTGCAATGCCACTTCTTGGAATATACCCCAAGAATCCTGAGACACAAATTCAAAAGCACATATACACCCCTCTGCTTATAACAATGTTATTTAAATAGTCAAGATTTGGAAGCAGCCTAAGGGCCTATCAGTAGATGAGTGGATAAAAAAGTTCTGGTGCATTTACACAATGGAATACTATGCAGCAGTAAAAAGAAATAAACTCTTTCATTTTGCAACAGCATGGATGAACCCGGAAAACTTATGCTAAATGAATCAATGAAGGAAAAATACCGCATGATCTCACTTATATATGGAATCTAATGAATGCAATAAACCAATGAACAAAATAGTAACAGGAGCTTTGATGTTTAAAACAGACTGACAACAGCTAGAAATGAGGGGAAAGGACAGGATGAAAGATGATGAAGGGATAAACCAAAGAACATGCATGCACAAACCATGGACAGAGGCAACAATGTGGGGATTGGTTTGGGGTGGGGAGAGGGTGGGCTGGGTGGAGGCAGGGAAAAGGAGAGAAAGTAGGACCAACTGTATAGCATAAATAATAAAATAAAACTAATTATATGTGTATGTATGTGTGTATATATATATTTACAGTGTGTGCATATACACACACACATAAGTCAATTAACCACAGATGTATAAGCTATAAATATATATGCACACAACCTTAAAACATTAAAATATATAAAGTAGATATTGCCAGACCTAAAGAGAGAAAAACAACACAATTTTGTAGGAGACTTATACGCTACTTCAATAGTGCATAGACAATCCAGACAGAAAAATCAGTAAGAAAATACTGGACTTAACATTATAAACTAAATGACTTAGCTAGATATATATTCAGAATATTTAACCTAATGGTCAGGTAATATACATTCCTTTGAAATACACACAGAACATTTTTAAATATAGATCATATGTTAGGTTTTAAAGAAGTTATAACAACTTTAAGAAGTTTAAAACCATAGCAAGAATCTTTTCCAACCACCATGGAATGAGCTAAAAATAAATATCCGAAAGAATATGATGCAGACCCTGGCCTGCAGGATTTGTGCGTGTTGTGGCTGCTAGAGAACAAATACACATGGACAACAGAAGTCTTGTGGAGAACAAGGGGCAGCATGTCCCCTCTCTGGGGGGGGGGCCTGGCCCCTGCCTGCACAGGCTTTTATTGCTTTTTTGGGCACATTATATTGAGGATGGTCTTCGTTTACTATGCACAGGTTTGCTGCATGTGATTACCTTTTACAAATAACAAAGGAAAGAATGTTGTTAATTTCTTCAGAGAGAAAGATGTTGCAGACCAAGGGGAAAAGTGGTTGAACTGGTTACACTCCATACTTGGGAGGGTTAGCACAGACTTTAGGAAGTTACAGTAAGCACTTGCTGCCTCAATTCAGAGTGAGGGAGTTTTAGCAAAAGCAAGCCTCATAGCAGTCTGGGTACAGTGCAGGCCTGATTCCCATGGGAAAACCTCTCCATGGACATGGTCCTGTGTGCTGACTCACTTCCAACTAGCCTCTCTGAGTGGGAGCTGTGCTACATTTCCACGCCATGCAAAACAGCTCCATACAGGAAAACTTAAAAGTTCACAAATGAGAAAATTAAATCACACACTGTTAAACAACCAGTAGGTAAAGAAGAAACCACAGGGGAATTAGGATATATCATGAGACAAATAAAAAAGTACATACCAAAATGTATGTGATAGAGTTAAACTAGTACATAGAAGGACATTTATAGCAATAAATGCTCACATCAAGAAAGAAAAATCTCAAATATAAGCAAGTTAACCTTATAGTTCATGGGTCTTGAAAAAGAACAAAATAACCTCAAAGTTAGCACAATGAAGGAAAATGTAAAAATTGGAGCAGGTATAAACAAAATAGAGATAATAAAAGCAATAGAAAAATCAAGCTAGTTAAGTTTTTTGAAACAATAAACAAAATGGACAACCTTTTGCTAATCTAACTGGGGAATAAAGTACGAAGACTCAAATAATTAATGTCAGAAATAAAAGATGAGACATGACACCTGATGCCACAGAAATAAAGAAAGGATCAAAGGAGACCACTACAAACCAACAAGATTAATAAGTGAACAAACTGGACAACTTAGGAAAAAAAAGTATGAAATTCCAGAAAGACACAGCATACCAAGGCTGAATTATGAAGAAATAGACCCTGTACAGATTAATAATCAGTAAGGAGATGAATTAGTAATCAAAAACCTATCGAAATATAAAAGTCTCACTCCTGAATTCTCCCAACCACTAAAAAGAATCCTCCACAATAAACATAATACATCAGATAAACAAAAAGAAAGAAAAAATCACATGATCATATCAACAGATGTGAAAAAAGCATTTGATAAGGTACAACACCAATTTACGATAAATATACTCAGCAAAGTGGGAGTACAGGGAGCATACCTCAGCATACTAAAGGCCATATATGAGAGACCTACAGCCAACATCATACTCAGTGAGCAAAAACTAAAAGCTTTTTCACTAAAATCAGGAACAAGACAAGGATGTCTGCTCTCACCACTTATATTCAACATAGCATTGGAAGTCCTAGCCACAGTGATCAGATAAGGAAAAGAAGTAAAAGGCATCAAATTGGAAAGAAAGAAGTAAAACTGTCACTGTTTGCACATGACATAATAGCGTACATAGAAACCCCTATAGACTCCACCAAAAAATTACTCAAACTAATAAATGAATTTGGCAAAACAGCTGATACAAAGTCAATACTAAGAAATCAAAAGCAATTTTGTACACCAACAATGAAATATCAGAAACAGAATTCAGGAAATAAATCCCATTTGCTATAGCAATGAAAAAAATAAAGTACCTAGAAATAAGCCTAACCAAGGAGGTAAAATACCTGTAGTCAGAAAACTACACAACACTGGAGAAAGAAATTAAGGAAGACACAAATAAATGGAAACATACATAGTGTTCATGGTATTGAAGAATTAGCATCATCAAAATGTCCATACTACCCAAAGCAACTTATACATTCAATGAAATCCCTATTAAATTCCCAATAACATATTTCACAGCTATAGAAAAAACATTTCAAACATTTTTATGGAACCATAAACAACCATAAAGGGCCAGAGCAACTTTGAGAAAGAAGAACAAAGTAGGAGGGATCATAATACCTGATATAAAACTATATTACAATGTCACTGTAATCAACAGTGTCTGGTGCTAGCATAAGAACAGACATATAGAGCAGTGGAAGAGAATAGAGGGCCCAGAGATAAAGCCATGTCTCTATAGTCAATTAATATTTGACAAAGAGGGCAGAAGCATAAAATGGAGTTAAAACAACCTCTTCAATGAATGGTATTGGGAGATGTGGACAGCTACATGGAAAAAAATGAAACTCAACCACCAACTTAAGCCATACACAAAAGTAAACTCAAGATGGATTAAAGACTTAAATATAAGTGGTGATACCATAAAAGCCTTAAAGGAGAATATAGACAGGAAAATCTCAGATATTCCATGCATCAACATTTTGACTGATATGTCCTCTGAGCAAGGACATAAAGGAAAGAATAAACCAATGGGATATCATCAAATTAAAAAGCTTCTGCACAGCTAAAGAATCATCAGCAAAATGAAAAGAGAGCCAACCACATGGAAAAATATATTTGCCAATGATACTTCAAACAAGGGTCTGATCTCCAAAATATATCAAAAAAACTCACACAACTCTACTCCAGGAAGACAAACAACCCAATAAAGGAATTGACAAAGGATCTGAACAGACACTTCTCCAAGGAGGACATGCAGAGGGCCCAGACACATATGAAAGGATGCTCAGCATCACTAGCCATCAGAGATATGCAAATATGACAGTAAAAGGATAGCAAACTCATAGATATTAACAACCACACCTAAAACAAAAGCAAACTAAGCAAATGACTAGAACAGGAACAGAAACACAGAAATGGAGATCACATGGAGGGTTAGCAACAGGGGAGTGGAGAGAGGAGAGTGGAGGAAAAAGTACAGAGAATAAGTAGCATAGACAGTAGGTAAAAAATGACCAGGGGAAGGGCAAGAATAGTGTGGGAAATGTAGAAGCTAAAGAACTTATGACACATAGACATGAACTAAAGGGGGGAATGTGGGTGGGAGGGGGTGTGCAGGGTGGAGGGGAATGATGGGGGAGACATGGGACAACTGTAATAGTATAATCAATAAAATATATTTAAAAAAGAAAAAGAAAGAAAGAATAAGAAATGGGGGGGACCACAGTGAGATACCACTTCACACTGGTCAGAATGGCCATCATAAACAAATCAACAAGCAAGTGTTGGAGAGGATGTGGAGAAAAGGGAACCCCAGTGCACTGTTGGTGGGAATGCAGATTGGTGCAGCCACTGTGGAAAACACTATGGAATTTCCTCAAAATACTCAAAATGGAACTGCCTTTTGACCAAGGCAGTATAATTCCACTGCTGGTATTATACCCTAAAACACCATCCTGAAACACCAATTCAAAAGAACCTATGCACCCCAATGTTCATAGCAGCACAATTTATAATAGCCAAGTGCCAGAAGCAACCTAACTGCCCATCAGTAAATGAATGGATTAAAAAACTGTGGTATATTTACACAATGGAATACTAAACAGCAGAAAGAAAGAAGGAGCTACTACACTTGGTGACAGCCTGGAGAGAACTGAAGAGCATTATGCTAAATGAAATAAGACCAGTGGTGAAAGACAAATACCATATGATCTCACCTTTAACTGGAACATAATCAACAAAAGAAAAAAAATCAAGCAAAATATAACCAGAGAAATTGAAATACAGAACATACTGACAGTAATGGGAGGGGAAGGATGAGGTGAAAATGGTGGGGTGGGTAGAGGAAGGGTCACTAAGGAACTTGTATAAAGGACACATGGACAGAACCAAACAGGGGTAGGATGGAGGATGGGAGATGAAAATGGGTGGGGTCTGGGGGGGAGTAGTAGGGGTAAAATGGAGACAACTGTACTTGAAAAATAATAAAAAAATAAGGGCCAACCTTGTAAAAAATTTTAATCAAATATTAACTTGGAAGGCTGATCTATTTATCCAGACCTTGATTAAAATAATATCGCAATATAATTTCATGCTTACCCTATCCCCAGTATTTACTAAATTTCCTGAACATAGTAGTTATTCGATAAAAACTTTCTGAATGAACAGATATATGATTAAGGAATAAATAAATAAATGAATAAATGAATAGTGTCATTCTTCTATAATTATCCAAGATTTTCTTTTTCTTTTTTATGTTAACATATTCTTTGAAAATAATTTTTTTGTGTTCAATATGAAGTAACTTGCAACTGAAAGATCTTGGTATTAATATATCTAAGTTTTAAATGACAAAACCTCTTTTTTCCGCCTATTTTCCTTCTTAATGTGTACTTTACACTTCAGGGAAAAAAATAGACCACATAGTTTTTACTTGCTTTGTACTACACTGTGTTTACTACAGCTAATGCATATTTCTCTGAATGACTGGAACAACAAAAATAGCTCTTAGGCAATGCAAGGCTTTCTTCATACCAAAATAACTACTGTATTTTTCATACCATAAGATGCACCTAGGTTTTCGATGAGGAAAATAGGGGGGGAAATTGAAGCAAAAGTGTGGTAAAATATTTAATAACATAAATGACATAATATTTTACCAATGTAAATGTAAAGCTACATTCAGACTATAAGATGCACCCCCTTTTCCTCCCAAATTTGGGGGGTGCGTCTTATAGTACAAAAATGTGGTAGTTAATATTAAACTTTATAATGGTATACCTTTTAATAAAAGTTGTTCAATCTACATTTTAGGTAAAGTAGACAAACTGAAAAACATTATCTTAATAAAAACCTATCAACCTAGAAAATAATATTTTTGGAAAAAAAGAAACTAGTTTACTACTTTTAGTTCAAATTATTTTAAAACAAAATTTCTAAAGGCACTGTAGAAATATTATAAGCATTATGTTTGGAAGTAGTTTTTTCCCCTGTCTGAATGCTGAGTAACTTATCATATAAAAAAGAGAATTAGTAAAGGACAAATTTATTCTTTATAATGTTCTCATAGGAATTACAAAGCATATTAGATACTAGTGTTAAGGCTTTATATTATCAGAGGCCAAAATCAGAGAATAAAATGATAATATCTGGAATGTGCAGAGTCTTTTAGACAAAATCCATCTACCACCCTAGTAGTCATTATGAGATTCTGTAACTACTGTCTGATGATAGCATATGTTTAATGGAACCAACAAGAAAAGTCCAAAATGTAACATTGATGTCCATAGTGTCTACATTTGCAAATGAGAATTTCTTTCTACTTATTTCATTTGCAAAGTTTCACATAGCTTTAAAAATTGTAAAATCAGCCACAATTGTTAATTCATGCATTTTAAATTTGCATGAATATTTTATATTTTTGTATGAATTTTACAAATCCCAGTAATTATTAATAACTAGAAGTGGAAATTAATTTTGAGGTGGTCCTTCTCAGATCTGTACTTCTAACTTCTAAATGAATTCCAATATTAAAATTGTAAATAATAAATTATAAGTTAAAGTGATAGTCTGTATTATAATTCATAGCTTTTTATTTATCACACCATGCAAATAAAAATGTAGAACTATAACTTTCAACCATGTGACAAGGTAAAACTTTGCTACTGCTCAATCAACCTAGATGTTCTTTGTTAATTTCAGAATGAGACAGTAGGAGGGAGAGAAGAAAGAGATAAATGTGACAGAGAAAATCCATTAATGTACCTAATATCTTTGGGAAAAATTTTTAAAAAATAAATCATTCATTTGCAGTAAACAGAACATACTAATTAAAGCTAAAATAAAAATGAGAGTTTATGTAAGAATAAAATAGGAATTCCTTAGAGGTAGAAGAAAATATATTCGAATCCATTCTGAGCTAGACAGTAACTCTGAAGCTTTTCTCTATCTTTGCACTATCTTCCTCTCCTTAGTCTCTTGCTTATTTTATTTTTGTTTAAGATTTTATTTATTTTATCTCTAGAGGGGAAGGGAAGGAGAGAAGGAGAGAAATATCAATGTGTGGTTGCCTTTCATAAGTCCCCTGCTGGGAAATGGCCTGCAACCTAGGCATGTGCCCTGCCTGGGAATCGACCCGCGATCCTTTGGTTTTCAGGCCTGTGCTACACCAGCCAGGGATCTTGCTGACTTTAAAGTGCCAACATTTAATCTTTTTTCTCTAAAGACTTGTTTAACTGCTCATTTAATGGCTTAAACAAAGTCTATTATGATCACAACAGAGAAAACCTCAGTCTTTGGAAACTAGTTATTCTCTTGCTCAATGCTGCATAGTTACCTGTCTTTGTGCACACAAATAAAACATTTATTTAAAACCTTTATGATAGCAACTGCAATTGTTCTGCATTGTACCACATATCCCACCTGGTTTCCATGAGTTGTAGGACTCAAAGCTGTTTCAGCTCTCCTGTTCCACCACTAAGGCTTATTCTCTAGGAAAAAGTACTGTAGATGAGTGAACAACATTTTCAACACCTCTAGTATCTAAAAAAAAAAACTCTTAGGTGGGTTAGAAGTTATAAATCACTTTTATTTCACATAAAACTGTCACATAAAAACTATACTTCTCAATATGTTAATCACACTGAAAATAGAAAATGTATTTTGAAAATATCAATCAATTGTCTTCTTATACATATGCTTATAAACTGTCAATCCTTTATATCATCTCATAATTGCTATATGATAATTTTATTAATTTCATACCTATATTTTAATTTTTGAGCCTTCTCCAGGTCTGAGTGACAGTCATAGAATGCAATTAACTCTCTGTGACAAAATCTGGCTAAGAGAATTGTAGAAAAGCTAATATTCTATAGTCTGTATATAAGGACTAGAAAATAATTTCATATAAACAACTTTTTGAGCATACATATCCCACTTTGGCAAAGTCTCATAGTTTTTTACTGTATTATCCATATTTTTATATGAATTAGTGAGCAAATTGACCCAGGATAACTAGTATGGAATTACAACTGTCAGACTTTTCAAATGCACAAATTAAATAGCTGTATCAAGGAATTGGCACTTTTTAAAATGCTTGATATTTTAAATAAGAGGATATAATATGATTAATAGTATAGTCTGCATATTAGGGATACAAAACTACTGTTTCTTTATAATATCAAGAACTATAATTCAAGCATATTTTTTAGAGTTGAATAACTTTAAAATGATCTTGGCTCAACAGGAAATTATGGTTATAAAAATAAAAGCAAAACAAATATATAATAGAATAAAATTTACCAGCATGAAATAAGTGACATTTAACAGGGCATCAAATTTAGATTTGTTTTGACATTTTGTGTAACTTGGTTTTCAGCATGGCTATGTCTTAAATTAAATGTATTGAATGTACTGTCTTACAGCGAACACTTATTCATGGTTAATAAAAATCACAAATGAGAATTTACAGAACAATGGTGCTTAGAAATAGAATTGTATCAATACAAGCAGTTCACCATAAGAGCCGTAGAGTCTCCCCAGAGATTTAGTGCTTACTCTCCTCAGAGAATGAGTTAACGAGATCTGCTTACCTTCAACAGGAAGCTGTAAACTCAAGGGAATAATTTTCACTATGAACAAATGTTTAGAAATTGGCTATTTATTATAAAAATTAAGCACTAAATAGATTCATTAAGGACATTAATTACATAAACAATAGGTATTCTTTTGGAATTACTTAAGATGGTTTCATTAAAGTAGTTTTAATGAGTGTGTGGATGCTGTTGTCATGGCCAAACATGACACGCTAGCATGACCATTTGTTGAATGTTATACACAGCTAGAAGAAACCAATTTATATGGAAATTATTTATGTTATAAGTTGGTTGTATTCTTAGGTGCATGTATTTTTGGAGTACTTCTGTTCTGTGCAGAGTTCCAGCGTTAAATGCATGAAGAACATAACCACCAAACTCCACCTTAAAATCCCTGATCATTTCCTCTTAGTGAACAGCACAGCAAGTGTCTTCTCCAGCATGACTTATCTTTCTTGGATTTTTATTAGACACAGCATTGTACATATTATCTATAGCAGATTTTATCTTAGTGTTTGACAGTATTCCCATTTTTTCTATTTTATTTTATTATTTTCACATTTATTGTGTGTAAGATTGTGATTAAGTGACTTGGCTACTCTGAAATGTAAGCATCTTTAGGAAGTATTAAGGTGATCATAGAAACAAAAGAACCTCATAGATAAACTCAGTATGCCCAGGTACATTAGCAGTGTGTTTCATCACATTTATAGATACAGAGAACAAATTGATGGAAGGGGGGGTTGAGGCAAAGATGAAAAATATAAAGTGGTTAAGGGATACACATTGGCAGTTATAAGATTAGTCATTGGGATGTAAAGGACAACATATGAAATACAGTCAATAACATTGTAATGACTAAGTATGTTGTCTGATGGGTACTAGACTTAACAGGGTGATAACTTATCAGTTGTATAGATTTCTAATCACTATGTTGCATACCTAAAACTAATATACTTTTATATGTCAACTGTAATTAAAAATTAAAAAAATATTTAAAGACTTCTTTTGCTTGATAGAAAAGTTATGGCCTATATTATGCTCCTTTTTCTACTATTATCCGTGTTAAGTCTACAGCTGAATATCTGTCCTCAAAATCTTAGCATTTCATGTTGAAGAATGACAAAACAAAAGTATGAGTCTGCAAAAAGTTCTCAAAGGCCTAGAACAACATTTACCTTAGATTCTTTATCTTGACCTGATAAAGAAAGGTATGATTTTCCAGTAAGAAACAGCTCAACTATACAACATTCTAAATGCTAAGGGAAAAAAAATCAATTAATCATAAAAGAATCCAGAAGCTGATATGTATTGTGGATAGGATTCTTTAAATAGTCTTGACCTTCATCTGTTATATCAATATTTCATCTCCTGACTAGTAATGAGAAGGAAGCCAAGAGAGAACAGAAAAACTTTCATAAAACAATTTTATGAATAAATTATTTAGTGTAGATTGATCAGTTATAGCAAAACTTAATGTTCATTGTCAGCAAAATTAATGAATAAATAAATCAGAATTAAAACCACAATCTGAGATATGGTTCTCTGATAAGCATTATGAGAGAGATTGTAGTTATTTGAAGAGCTTTCATTTACTAGGTTACTCATTTAACAATATAAGCATTTTTATAAAAATATGCTACAATTATTAATGTCTCAACACAGCCTTTTTACAAAAAAGTGAAGACAATCTACTTTTCTACATAGCTACCAGAAAATTAAACAATTCTGTAAAGTTTATTAACTTAATTTAATAAAGGAACACACATGTTCTAATAAAATAAGTAAGGCTATAGATCTGATAAAATAGTTCAAATATTCTTAAGATTAAAATTGAGAGTAAAAAGACAAAATATAAAATATTTTCAGGGTGGAACTGTGCATGAAAGTTGTTACGAAAACTGGAATTCAGTGAATTGAAGTATTTAAAAGTAGAGTCTATTGTCTGTTTATCAGAATGAACTTAGTTATATAATATTATAATTAAGATGATTCCTAATACATGCATGGGTATATAATATTATAAAATATGAGACTAAGTAAAAGCATGCTTATCTGATTATTATTATTCAGACCAGATATATAAAGATAATGTTTTTAATATAATACAGTTGAAAAAGTACATCTCTACACAGATCAAGATTTATTTATATTTTTACTATATTGGGAAATATAAAATTATAATATTCACTGGTAGAAAAAAAGGAAAAATAAACATTCAGTCAGGAAGTCATTGTTCTTTGAAAATTGTCTGAGAGGTTAAATCTTTTTCTGGCTTTCTTTCTAAGGTGAAAACAGTTTGCAAATTTTTTCTTAGGCCAGCTACTGTGGTATTATTCAAAGTTGAATATTTGTGCATATTTGCCTCCATCATGACACAGAAACCATGGGTTCCTAACGGACACGTTATCATTTGTAGAGTATTTCCAAACTCTCATTTTAAAATAAAATTCTAATTTGGAGATAATTTTAAAAACAACAGAGTTCCCATCTCCCCTTAACCCAGTTTCCCCTAGCAGTAACATCTTGTAGAGTTATGGTACAATATCACATCGAGGGCATCGGCCCTAGAGCAGACAAGATACACAAGGGTTCCATCTTCACAAGGATTGTTTAGGTCATACCGGAACTTTTTTTAAAGTTAAATTTATTATGGTGGCATTGGTTGATAAGATTATATGGGTTTCCAGTGTATACTTCTATGACACACCCTCTGCAAATTGGATTGTGTGCCCACCATCCAAATTCACTGCTGGTGGAAACGTAAACTGGTTCAACCACCACGGAAAACAGTATGAAGTCTTCTCAAAAAATTAAGAATAGAGTTACCATATGACACAGTGGCCCCTCTTCTAGGTATCTACTCAAAATTTTCGAAAATACTTTTTTGCAAACGTATATGGATGCCTATTTTCTTAGCAGCTTTATCCACAGTGGCCAACATGTGGAAACAACCAGTGTCCTTCAATAGATGATTGGATTAAAATGTGGTGCATACACACAATGAAATACCACTCAGTCATAAGAAAAGATGAAATACTGCCATTTGCAAAAAAAAAAAAAAAAAAGTGAATACTGGCACATTTGTGGACACTCCCACTTTTGCTTGCAAATGTTTCAGTAACTGGGTCTTCATTAGACACACACATTTTTTTTTCTTCTGTAGATTCAGCTGCTTCATAATTGTTGTGTAAATTATAAATTGTGAAGTCTTTCCTCTTGTAAATGATTTAATAGCTTTGAATGTTACATTATAAACTGAATTTATTGATCTGAAGCTATATTTTGGTGGTGTTGACAGAGTCTGAGGCAGGAAAATAAATTCATATTCAAACTCTGTATTATTTTTAGTTAGATCTATCCTATCCTCCACATGATTAAAAGTACTCCTAGTAGAAGCAAATCTGAATGAAACAAGGTTTAAATAAATAAGGATATTTTATTTTTCTTAGGTGAAAGTTAGCCAAAGTATTAAGAGCAGCCCCTTTACTACAAAAATCTGAGGCTTCTATAAAATTATATGCAGCCATTTTTTGTCTACAGTTTGTTGTCTCACATGAAAAATAGACTCTTCCATTTCAACACTATATCTCTTCCAGACAGTGAAATGTTCCAAGTGGTACACTGTGGCAGACCCTTCTGCGTGGCGTGGGCCTAGCTCCCACTTGAAGATGCACAGGACCCAGGCCCACAGGTTCTTTCATGGGTAATCAGATTTGCAATATACTTAGGCTGTTTTTTTAGATTTGCTCTTTGCCTAAAACCCCCTCACCTGCAGGTACCTTCAGGCCCAGTGTAACTGGCTGCATATTCATTTGCTAATGTCCTTCTTCTGTGATGTAATGACAGGCATTGGCTCCTTTGTTGTAACCAGGATAGGAAGAAGCATCTTGGAATGTAACAGGAGATACGATTAGAATAAAGGCCTGTCATGGTGGAGGCTGCGGCTTTGGCTCCTCTTGAGAGAAAAGCCAGTCTGTTGTCCTTATTCCTCCACCAGACTCGGTAGTCTGTGTGTATGTTTTAATTCATCCATAATGACACGGACACTGCTGGCTGGTGTCCGCATCAGTACACAGCAGTCAATATTTTGATATTTAAGAGAAGATACTCGAAGTCTCTTCCAGTGAGTTTTACTTATAGTTCACAACATACCTGTGTCACCTTAGCCATAAAAGAGCTGAGAGGTGTAATTTTTAAGGTGGATATTACTATCTTTTTTAAAAATTAAGGTTCTTTTCTAGTGAAGAAGAATCATATTAAGGCATAACCTACAAATGTCACATAGGTCTAGTGTGCTCATCAGTCATGTGACATATATATTCATAGAGATCCTTATTTTGTGTCATCATGTTTCTGGACAAGGCCTGGCTTGAAGTGGGTCTGCCTCACACCAGCCTGTAGTGTGTGGGTTCTTGACTTTGAGTAAGAAAGATTTTGCATATATGTTTATTAATGCTGGGGACAGTCAAACAAAGGAAGGCCTTAGGATAAAAGAAACAATAAGAGAGAGCCTAGGTGGTGCTCTACTTTGGTTCATAAGGGACATTATAGAAAAGAAGTTAGCCAAAGCACTGCTGATCCTGGCTCACTGGGAATTTGGAGAAAAGGGGACCCTAGAGACAGGATTAGGGGGTAAGCCCAGTTCAAGCTGCCACTGTCTACTGCTCCCCTGGTTGCAAGTCTTATGAGGGCCTGTAGAGTTTAGGAGGAAGTAAAAAGTTCATGCTTGAGAAAGGGCATGGGGGTGTCCTAAGTGAGCTCACAACTGTCTTTGTCATGAGGGCTTTTATTCTTTTCTGAGGGTGAGAGTTTTGGAAAGGGTTTCAGGAGAATATTCATTTCCTTTCCTTGTGCATTTTTAATATGCTGATGCATCAAAATGAATGTATAAGGAAGCTTGGGACTCTTTGGTCTGCTTTATTGTTTTATTTTTATCTTGGGTCTTTCTGGCTCTAGTAGGTTTTTTGGTATCTGTTCCCCTGACTTCATCTGTCCTTCAGTTTGTTTGTTTGTTTGTTTGTTTGTTTATTTAATCCTCACAGGAGGACATTTTTTCAGTGCTTTTTAGAGAGAGAAGAAAAGAGAGAAAGGGAGAAAGAACAACATCAATGCAAGAAGAGAAGCATTGATCGATTGCCTATTGAACACAGGCAGCACACACAAGGCCTGTGGGCTGAATCCAGCCCTCCACCTTGTTTTATCCAGCCCCACACCTTGTTTCTACCTGGTGGCAGTGCTGAGCTCTCACTGAACTGTTAAGGAGCAGTTATATTTACACAGTCCTAAAATAACACTAGCCCTTCTGAAGGCAACTGCGAGGCAGATGTGGCCCCCAGTGAAAATGAGTTTGCCACCCCTGCTCTTGAATGTGCCCAGACCAGAGCAGGAACCCAAAACCCACATATGGGCCCTGACTAAGAATTGCACCCACAGTTTTTTGGTCATGGAACAATGACCCAAGCAACTGAATCAAACAAGCAAGGGCTATCCTGAGTTGAGCTGGTAGAAATGACACAAATTGGGTCTCTGTTATCTGTTTCCCAGACCAGGATGATTTAAGCTATATATTCTCTGGTTAGGGAGGGGAGGTATAAACCATTTGCTCACAAGTGTCCTTGGTTAGGTAATACAAGGTCTTGCAATTAATTAGCTCTTTGTAAGTTGCTCAAATTGTTTGGCTTTATTTAGCTTTCTTGTCTTAGTTTCCACTATTACACTTTCCCCGGAAATTTCTTAGCTTTTTACTACCCTGACACAATCACTCTTAGGCAAAATGAGCAATAAAGATGTTTTCAAAGTCTCTCTGCTGGAAAAAAACTTTCTTTCCTTGTGAAACTTCAGAGATACTCCTTTTTGGGGCAAACTTAGCCTGAAGAGCAATATATGATAATATATATATCTCATGCCAGAACTGTTTCCTTTACATTCAAGCAGACATAATGAACTTGTTTAGAAAAAATAAGGTAGAATATTCTAAGCAAACGATGATGGAGGGCTATTAGAAATACCTTACTTTATATTATATGGAAGAGATAATGTTCTATTTACCATGGGATGTATTTCTGTTGAGAGCAAGCATTGTTTATAAAAAGATAATGGTTACGATTAAAGGAGAATGTTTTTTTCTCAGAAGTTGAATGTACATGGTTTACAGTCTCTCTAATAAAATTCACGTCTACTGCCATACCATCCTGAACATGCCCAATCTTAACTAAAATTCAAACCATTCCCAATACAAAGTCCTATGTTAAGAAAAATGGTCAAATTTAAGTCAAAAGCTCCCCCCACCCCAGATTTTAATAGAAGAAAAATATTTGGCTTTCTTGACCCCCAATGTATGAAGAATAGTCTGCTACATAAAATGACTTGCCTAATATTTCCCAGATATCAGTATAATTTCAATGCTGAGAAATAATGAGGAGCAGTAAATTCTCTGTGTAGAAGAATAGCTATCAGCTCCTGCTGCTTCTAAAGTAATTTTAATTAAAAATAATCAATATACCATTATGGACTATTTTGCACTGGCCTACCTTGGGCCTCAGCAGTTGTGATATAAACACAATGGTCAGGGTTATCCTTAATAGGAAGTGAGATCTGAACAAAGACTTGAACTTCACGAGAGGTTAGCTGAGTGGCTCTCTGGGAGAAGAGTGGTCCAGAACAGTGAGCAGCTGGAGCAGAGACAGAAAAAGGGAGAGAGAAACATCCATCAACTGCTTGCCATTCATACCAGACCAGGCAGCAAACTTGAAACCTGGAGTCCCGGCCAAGATGGAGGTGTAGGTAGAAACCCTTCACTTCCTGGCACAACCAAAAGGAGGATAACAACCAATCTACAATCAATAAACAATCAGAAGTGCCAGAAAATCAAACTGCATGGAACTCCAACAACCAAGGAATTAAAGAAAAAGTCAACCAGAACACCGAGACCAGTGAGCCAAAACAAAGAAATATGGCCCAAATGAAAGAACAGAGAAAAACTCCTCAAAACAGAGAAAGAGGGCTAAGTGAATGTTGACCTATCTGATGGAGAATTTAAAGCATTCATAATCAAAATGTTCACAGAACTGATTGAGCTTGGTTGAAAAATGAAAAAAAAAAAAAAAAAAGAAAGATACCCAAAATGAGATAGAGCAATACTCAGGGAACCAACAGTGACAGGCAGAGACAAAAGAAAAAAAATAAACATCCAACCAGAACAGAATGAAGAAACAAGAATTAAAAAAAAAAGTGAAGAGAGGCTTAGGAATCTCTGAGACAACCCGAAATGTTCCAATATCTGAATCATAAGGGTGCCTGAAAGAGAACAACAGCAAGAAATTGGAAACTTATTTGAACAAATAATGGAGAACTTCCCCAACCTGGCACAGGAAATAGACTTCCAGGAAGTCCAGGAAGCCCAGAGAGGCCCAAAGAAGTTGGATTCAAAGAGGTACACACCAGGGCACATCATCATTAAGTTACCCAAGAGTAAAGATAACAAGAGAATCTTAAAAGCAGCAAGAGGAAAGGAAAGAGTTACCTACAAAGGAGTGCCCATAAGGCTATCAGCTGGTTTCGCAAAAGAAACCTTGCAGGCAAGAAGGGGCAGGAAAGAAGTATTTGAAGTTATGAAAGGCAAGGACTTACATCCAAGATTAATCCATCCAACACAGCTTTCATTTAGAATGGAAGAGCAGATAAAGTACTTCCCAGACAAGGTCAAGTTCAAGGAGTTCATCATCACTAAGCCCTTATTATATGAAATGTTAAAGGGACTTATCTACAAAAAAGATAAAAAACATGAACCCATAAAATGACAACAAACTCACAACTATCAACAAATGAACCTAAAAGAAAAGAAAAACAAGGGAAAAAAACTAACCAAACAACTAGAACACCAACAAAATCAGAGAAATGGACATCACAAGGAGGGATTTCAGTGGGGAGGGGGAAGATAGTAATAGGGGGATAAAGTTACAGGGAAGAAGAAGCATGATTAGTAGACATAAGGCAGATGAGGAGAGATAAAAAATGGTATAGGAAACAGAGGATTCAAAGAACTTATATGTACAACCCATAGACATGAACTTAGGGGAGTGGGGAATGCTGGAGGGTTCGGGGATGCTGGGTGGAGAAGGTATAAAGGGAAAATTTGGGAGAAAAGGAAATAATAATAATAATAATAAAGAAGAATAGCTATCAAATTTGTAAAAGATAAATTTTTGGCTACATATTATAAAATTATTTTTAAGTAAAAAGTAAAACAAACAACACAACACTCAATGAATTGAGGGGTATTATTACCGTTCACTTATAATTGGCTTTTTCAATAAACCAGTGATCAGTTAGCCTCCTTATACAGTTTTCAAGAAAAACTACATTTGGGAATATATTCAAATAAGTAAAAAAAAAATTGAGTACATCTAGAATTGGTGTTTGCTACAAATTACAAATGATGGTAGTCAAAAAGTACAGTAGAATAGGGCTTAATTGGACAAAATTTTAATTTTTTGAAAATGCAAGGTGTTTAAAGTCTGCTGTTTTTAATTGTGCTGTTTATTCAGCATATATTTCCAGAAAATATTTGAACCTGTTATTGTTACTATACAGCCGTGGAGGGTTCTGCTGCCCTCCATCCATAAACTCCGGAGGTTTGATTATAAATGAAAAGGGGTGTTTATTTAAAAACCACACAATTTTGCTAGAATTATAATCTTCTGCCTCAAAGCCAAGGGCAAATAAGCCCTCACCCAACAGCACATAACCCCTCTTACTCTTTGCCAGCTCAGTCAAGGCTGTCCTGGAATTTTGTCTCCAGTTAAAATGTCACCCTTTGCCATATGCCAGTGGCTGCAGCATGATCATCCCGGTGGCTGAGCTGGTTCCTTTTCACAGCCTGGCTTCAGGCAACTCTCCAGAGTCTGTGTGCACTAGGCCAGCAAGGTCACAAAGAGCAGTACCGGTCACAGCATTGCTGCAACTCAAAAAGGGAGGAGTGTGGGGCGCATTCCCTGCCCATAAGGTCTCCAGGGGGCCCCGGCCCAGAATCCTCAGCTCTGGACCCCTGACCTTGCTAGTGAGGAGAAGGAAAGATGGTGAGTTTATGCACACATTCTGTTTTTAAAGGCCCTGCCCCAAATCCTGTGCACTGTGGAAGCAAGTCGGAGGGTCTTTTCCTCTGTCCAAACATTTCACTAGCCTGCTGTATACACTGTGCAAGCTTCCTGACTCTGTGTCCTGAGCCTCCTTAGTTGTTTACCTTTCCCCTGGAGTGTGCAGGCCTGTCTACACCATTTTGAATTCAATTTCAGTGGACCACCTTTTAACTTGCAGACCCCTCTTAGGCATCCATCCCCCATGTTCAACAATTCGGACACACCTCTCCGTTACAGTATATGTTATTGAACCAGTAATATAAATGGTAAATTTCATTCACTCTCATGAACTTTTGAGAGTGAATTTTTGTCAGATACAGAAGCTGTATATCCTGACACAATGGTCAGTTTACTCGGTAGCACTAAAGTTTTATAGCAGTTATCTGAGCTGATAGCAAAGATTAAAATTATTCTGAATGAGAACCCTCCCCAGCCACTAAAACAAATAGCTTTGAAATTAACTTTTGTTACTGACTTTTGCACATAATATTTCCAAATAATTCATCTAAAAATCACATAGAAAAAACAGTACTAATATGCAAAACTTTACTGCTATCATGTTATTTCTAAAACTAAATTTTGAAACATTTAAGTAATATCAAGCTGCTGATACATTTCCTCTGCTGTCTTGTGTTCAACAAGAAATATATCCATTCTCAGGCAGACTGCAGCATTTATATTACTGTTTTTTAAAGTTTTATGTAAGTGTAAAGGAAATGTCCATATATCCACATACACTTGACTGCACAATTGAGGACATTCTACTTAACATTAATTTGAGAGTGATTATTCTGCAATAAAATGATGTGCTGAAAGGCAAATATTAAGAGAAGAATCTAATAGAACACTGTAAATGTCCTCCAAGTGTTAAATATGCTAAACTGAAATACTATGGTTTGAAATAATATCACAATTTGGTAGTATCTCACTGTGTTAAAAGACAAAATCTCGTACAGATAAGTATTAACAGATGAGTAGTTGCAATCCATTCTGATGATAGGTTAAACAAACTTTGAAATTCATTTAGGTAAAATAATACTCTTGATAAAGAAAATCCCATTGTTCTTATCAGAAGGCCTCCAGTACTGAACAAGTATATACGATTATTATTATATTTTGGTTTTGGTCAATAAACACTTGTGGAAATGTGTCATTTTCTTTATTATATAAACATCTATAACATATCCTCAATTTTGCTCCAAATAGAGTTGTGATTGCAGATAGGAGGTGGAATAAAAGGACTAAATGGTAATGGAAAATATTCAATAAAGATTAAATCAAAAAAAAAAAAAGAGAGAGAGCAAGGTCTGTGTAAAAAGTATCCAGCCATGTAACATGAAAAATGTAGACATTTATTGAAGAAGATACAACTGCAAGAAACATTGTACATAGGACAATGATGCCTCAGTCCCTTTCAAAGTAGGCACCTTGGGACCTTACACAGTTCTCCCTGTCACCATCGGCTGGCCCATTGTATTTTCCTGAATCTCATAAATTATCTGAAATCTCTTCCCTTTCAAAAGTGATTTTAGTTTTGGGAAAAGCCAGAAGTTGTAGCACACCAACTGGGCTATAGGGGGCTAAGTCACCAGGGTGATTTAATATTTCACCAAAGCCGCATGAGACGTAATGCAAGGGTAGCATGTTGTCATGGTGAAGCTGCCAATCAACAGTTGCCCATAGCTATGGCTTTCTGAATCATCTGAATAGTTTCTGCTGAAGAATGTTCAAGCTTACACAAAATTTGATGGGAATTCATTGCTCCACTCGCTCAGTCATTTTGAATGCTACAGCCACACAGTTCACATGCTCACTCAACTAGTTCCACTGCCCCCACTGACTAGTACAGAAAAATCACCATTGTTCATACATGCAAATTCTAGTCCACTCTCCTTGGCTACCAGGTTACGTCAATGTCAGATGCAAACCATTCTCATTATATTAACAATGGTTGGATTTTTTCTGGACAGAATATATTATATATATATATCATATATATACCTTTCTTTGTTATTCATTGTTTGTCGTAAATTATCAACCAAGACATTCTTATTAGGAAAATTGTATCTAGATTTCCTTTCAGTTCCAAAAAATTAGAACCTTTAAGAATAATTATTCCTTTTGTCATTTATGAGTCATGTATCTTTTGAACATTCTATCAAACTCAGAGTAAAATCTAAACACTTTTCATTGCTTATATGACTCTTGATTAACTGTTTTATGCCTGCATTTCTGAATCCCATTTCGTACCATTAGACAGGCAACTTTCATACTCCTACTCCACATTGTTCTTTCATCTTCATTTTATTAATTTATTCTTGCATTAGAACCTTTGCCCTAGACAAAGTTTGTCTCCTCAGAAAGACCCTGGCTAGAGCCATACCCAATGCTATCTGTTCCATCAATCTCTGCAAATGATATCTTTCATGTTTAAATTACCTTAAAATGCATTATTATATTAAATAAATGTAGAGATTTGTTGTATATTTATGAACAATTGTTGCCCATTTTCCCCCTTTAAAAGCAATTTTCGAAAGAACATTTTTTTTCAATTAATGGATGAATTAATGCATCTCCCAGTAGGTTATACATTCTGAATGTAGGGATTATTATATGTTCTTAAAACACACACATGTATATATGCATACATATATTGATGTAAAATAAAGGATAAATTGCATTGTACTTGTTGCTAAAATTTGCAAATCAGAAGTAAAAGAGTTACACTTTTGTACTTACAAGGTTAAAAAATCACCTTGGATTCACTCAGAATTTATTTACCTAATTCAATTTTCTTTTGTATTTTGTTCCTTTTTAATTCCTTTGATTTATTGATCCTGTTAAATCTACCATAAATATGATGTGAGGATGACAACAGGTTCTGTGATAAAACCCTGCACAAAAATAAAGTTTTGATTTTAATTGCCTGTTACTGTAGAGCCAAAAGTTACTTTGGTAAATCTATAACTTGTCATTAGTAATTTTGCTCTATTTGAACTTAGCTACACTTTCCATATCAAGTGGAGTTACAACTGGTATTTTGTTTTTAATTTAGCTCTCTTAGACCTGTCCTTATTGACCTTCACCCATGGTTTTAACTAACCATTAATCTAAGTTGTCAAGATCTTGACAAATGCCCCCAGAGTATGCTGTGATTGAATGTAAAATTTCTGCAGTAAGAATAATCCCTTAGGCAAGTGTTGAGAGCCATGCCAGAACACTCTGACCCTTAAATTCAAGTCTACTTGGTTTTCCCATTAATCTAAAAAACCTAAAGTAGAGAACAACGTGACACTTTCGTAAGTGCAGACACATACACATGATGTGCTAATAAATGAAGCATCAAGAAACATGTATCAGATAAAAAAAATAACTAGAGAAAGAAACTGCAGACCACAAACTACTTCTAGAAATAAATAAAACTTTTTACAATATGTAAAATTACAATTTAAAAGATACATATATGGATTTTGATCAAATAAAAATATAATTAGAAGCATTTCATAAATCATAAGGATTTAAAATATAGCTTCCCTATTTACATTCAAATTAATGAGAAAATATTGCTCATTCTTTTAATGTCTTTTATCTTACTTTCATTATATTTTAAAAACAAAATATTAATTTTATATAAAATATGAATTTTTATATATTTTTTAAAATAAAATATTAAATTTAAATAAAATTTAAATATGAATTTGGGGCATCCGCTAATGATAGAAATTTCATCTTTTTGGTAGAAAAATATTGGTTTTCCTCCAAATTAAATCAGCTAGGAAAAAACATGTAAATTTAAAATGAATATTTGAGTTTCATAAAAGTTTTCTAAAACTTCATTTAAAACAAAACAAAGTCTTACTAATTGCATTCTACATGGTATGAGCTCACATGTTTAATGGTAAAATGTTAGGGGTTAGGATGGAATGAATCCAGTCTGAACTATCTCAGTCTCTTTCACCCTCTGTGACTAAAAAAAAATGTTATTAGGAAGAATCAAAACATATTCCATTTGCTATTAAATATTAGATATGACTTAAACACTCAGGAAAATGACATAAACCAAATCATACTCACAATGCAACTTCATGGACAGTATTCTTAGAAATTGTATTTTAGATGAAGAACAAGCTATGAACTTTGATTATAAAAATCAACATCAAGTTGGTATCAAAATTTAAATTTGTTAAATACTCAATGCATGACTTTACTTAATATGTTGTACCTTATCTTCCCCATTTTAAAAATAATAATTATATTGTCCTTGGTGTTATTATGAAGTAAAAATAAATTTATTAATGCCTAGTATATAATAAGCACTATAACTTAGTTATTATGTCTAGGTATTAATTTAACTCAGTATTTGCCATTTTTTCCCCAAATTCAACTTGCTAACTTTCAAAGATACATTTATCTCTTGTGGTATGATTGTTGTCAAAGTGATATTTAACATCTTTATCACATTACATAATTATAATACATTATCATTGTCTATATTTTTTACACTATGAGCTGGATGTCTATGACTTATCTGCCACTCATTGAAAATCTTCACCTTTAAACTACATCAGTCCAAACCCCCCATTACCTGGTAGCCACCATTTTACTTTTTTAAAATGAGATTGACACTTTAGTTTTCATGTATTAAGTAGTATCATATAGAACTGTCATTCTCTGAATTGTCTCACTTAGCATAATGTGCTCAAGGTCCACCCATGTCGACTAAACTTTAGACAGGCTTGTCCCTAAATTCTCAGCCCCCTGACCTCCATTTTCTAATTAATTTTATTGGGGAGACATTGGCATATAAAATTAATAGGTATCAAGTGAACAATTCTATTTACTTCACCTTTACATTGCATTGTAGACCCACCAACCAAACTCAGGTCTTCTTCTGTGAGAATGCATTGACACCCTTTTCTTTCTGCTAACCCCATCGCCCCTTCCCTCTGGTAATCACCACACTATTGTCTGTGTCTATAAGTTTTGTTTTTCTTTTTTTGTTCATTAGTTGCTTTCAGTTTTACATCCTGCATGTGAGTGAAATCATATAGTTCTTGACTTTTTCTGTCTGACTTACTTTGCTTAGCGTGATATTTTCAAGACCCAGCCACGTTGCCACAAATGTCAGTATTTCATCTTTTCTTATGGCTGGGTGATATTCCATTGTGTATATGAACCACACCTGATCTCCCGTTCCTGAGATATTTACTTAATACTTTTTTGCAATTGTAAATTGTTTCTCTGCCCTTTGAAATGTAAATTTTCTCCCACCTTCTCACCAGTTTTACAACCCAGGAGCCCTTTGGATATAAGGCTTAGTGCCCCTGTCTCCCAGTTTCTATGGGATGATAGGAACCTAACTTCAGCTAGGCTTCCTTGAGTCCAGCTGTAAAACTACCTACCCACTATAATGAAGACATGAGAAGGTTTATTTTTCTTTTGAGTAAAGCCAGTTAGGAAATATGGATGGCCTATTATCACCCTAAGCCACTTTTAAAAACTCTCCATTCCTTGTTTCAGTGAGCTGAGTTCAAAGTCCTGGCATCTCTCCTGTATTGCAACAGCTTTGAATAAATTTTGCTAGGCTTTCCCCATTGCCATGACTGTGTTACCATTGTTCATTTTGTATAGAAATTAAGGATAGACTTTTGGCTTTTTAAAGGTAGAAATGTGCCTCTTTTATAGATTTTTATGTGCTTAATGTTATTGAGACTTAAAAATTTAGGTGCATTGAACCTGGCTGTTGTGGCACAGTGGATTGAGTGCCAACCTGAGAACTAAAGGGTTGCTGGTTCCATTCCCAGTCAGGGCATATGCCTGGGTTGTGGGTCAGGTCCCCAGTTGGGGTGTGCAAGAGGAAACCACACATTGATGTTTCTCTCCCTCTCTTTCTCCTTCCTTTCCCTTCTCTCTCAAAATAAGTAAATAAAATCTTCAAAAAAATTTAGGCTCATCAGTACATTCTAAAACAGTGTATTCTTTCCCTTTCCTTTTGCAGCCTATCTTGATAGAAGAATTTAAAGCAGTTGGTCCAGAGTCATTATTATAAGAATATTTTCTCCTGAAATGTACAATAAATTCTGAGCCAGACACTTCTCTACACAGCAATACCACCAAGTAGTCTCAATTCTCAAAAGAATTCATAATCAATCACTTAAAATATTATTGAGATACCTTTGACATATGACAGTTGTAAATATTGAAGGTATATAACTTGATATTTAGATATATGTGTACATTGTGTGAAGATTACTGCAATCCAGTTAAATAACATCGTCACCTTTATATAGTTACCTGTGCGTGCGTGTGTGTCTTTGTGACAGCTATTCTCTCAATAACTCTTTAGTCTGAGTTAGCCCTGGGTTTTTAAATCTGTTCATGTATAAATATCCAAATTCTCTTAGAATTTTTGAAATCAGAAATGAGCACCATATACAACAAATATGATATATTAAAATTCCAGAGCTCACATGTGCAAAAAGTTCAACTTTTCTTATTCCCCATTATAAAACTTAGTTTCTGTCTCTAACCCACATTTTTTCAAGTGACAAGAATTTATTCTATCCTATTGTAAGTATTCTTTGTCACATCGCATTCCTTCTTGGCAATTTCAAATTTAGCCTCTGACAGTTCAAATTTTTCACCTTTTTCTTCATTTGTGTGGCTGATTCTACATGGGACACAATGTGGTGAGGAGTTTCACTTCTGCACCACTGTGGCGATATTGGCCACTATTCTTGTCTCCCGTGCTGTTCATTTCTACATGTTGGTCTGCCTGGTCCGTGTAGTCACTGATTGTCAAGTCATTTAATCATGTGTTTGTGTATATACACATACACAAATGCATATATGTATGTAAACATATATATGTAAACACATATTTTATATGTATTCCATTTGCAAATGTTTACTTATTCTCTCTTGTTTGGGATGTTATAGTCTACAGATAACATATCTCTGATTTCATGGAGCTTCTCAATTGCTCACTTCTGCAACTTTATTTTCTCTCCCAAGCTACAGTTTTTTGTATAACTCCAAAGTAGAAAAAGTAGTCCCTCCATTACTATGCATTGCTTTGAGTATATTTTTCAAAGCATAAACATTGAATTCATTAGAATATTTCATTTAATAAAATTCAATGCCATTCGTTTATTAAATAAAATATATTTCAAGTACTTTGAACAGTAAACAATACACAGAATTTAACTGTGACAACTATTTTATTAAAACACGTGAATGTTTTAATAAACATACATTAAAAAAACATATGAATGTCATTTTTTTAGCAGAGGCCAAGAAAAAATAGTTTAATTATTGTAAGAGGAGTGGAAAATAAACATTAGAACAGAACAAGTAATCACAATTAGATCTCACGAAGGTTACAAATAAATATATCATCATCAATAAGTTATATGTAAACAATAAAAAGTTATAAAATATAATTAAAATCAAAATAACAGCTCGAGAAGGGAATAGAGCAAGTATGTATCAGATTTTCAACATGTAAATTCTATTTTTTAAAAGGATAAGACAAACATTTATATCAATAGAAGTGTATTATTTAACATGAAATCTTACTATATTAAAATGTAAAGAACTTTTAAAGGAGCTAATGCATAAAACAATTAAAATCAAAATTTTCTACAATTGATGACAGTGGTAAAACTTTTCCTAGATACATATGAAAGAATAATAATATTAGAAAATAATATTTTGCAAAGTAAAATGATAAGAATTATTTGAATTCTACTGAAATATTTCTAAAACATGCAAACATGCAAAAGTCTAAATAATTTTAAGATGTGTGGTCAACTATGATACTGGTACAAATATATATTTACTGCAAAGCTAAACTAGCTCAAAGTAAAGCAAAAATAATTTTCACAAGTAAGACTGACTTTAGATATAGCTTATTTAAATATCCACATGTAAAGGAAAACTAGTCTCAAATGCCCAGCGTAAGAAAGCCGGAGCAAACTGTGCTCATTTGAAGTTTGTGGTAATTTTTATTGGAACTGATATATAAGTATTAAAATTTTTGTGGACCATATCATTCTTCAAAGAACAGTTTAGTTTAAAGATGAATGCCTACGTCTAGCCACTATCACCTGGATATTTCAGCCTTGCTTATGCTAACAATCTTAAGCTTCAAGGAGGTATACTAATGAGGGAACATGCTGTGACAATCTGCCAGCTAAGCTACTCCATGCAGACCAATTTCATTATTTTTAATATATGTACCCTTGCCTATGAATACATGATTTCCATTTTACTCCTGTCTCATCAAGGTTAGGTATAGACTCATGAAAAAGCAACCCATATTCCTCAGAATCATCTAAACCCGATTTTAGCTTTGCTTTTATAAACTTCTTGGCTTTGCATTTGTAATTGAATTTGCTGATAAGCACCTGGACATCTTTTTTTACCCTAAGCTTCTTTTAACAATGTGCAACAGTGATAGCTGTTATCTGTCCATTCTCCTTTACTTTGCTCATGAAATAATTTATGAGAAGCTCATTTTCTTATGTCTCTCTACATTAATGCAAACCGGTCAAAAGAGAAAGAAAATATTGCATTCACATTAACTTCATTTTAGCAAATAATTCCACGAAAACAGTCAGTAGTTTTCTTCTTTTTATCTTTAAAAAGCCTGGGATTTTTAAATAGCGAACTTTCTGGGCATGCAGGGTCTAGAGAAGAGTCAATGAATATGTAACAAACACATCATTTGCCTCTATCTAAAACAGTGCTGCTCAATTTCATTTTTTTCGCTAGTGATGCATACTAAGAATGTATATCATCATCATCCATAAGAAATCCATTTCATATATATATTATATATAAAATAGCACTTCTCTAAAATATTACAAAGCTGACTCTGTATTTTATAACTGGCCCTGAACACCTGAAGGTGCTAAAATGCCGCCATGGATTTGAATGGTGTGAATGAACACATATTCACTTCCTAAACCAAACTAAAGACACTTCCTGGCTAAAGGAGAGTACAGTCATATGAACTCATTTCCTTTTATTCAATATGCTACTTTCAAATCTTATTTGGAATAATCACCATGAACTGCACCTTTTAAATTACTTAAAAAACCCTTATTATCCACCTCAGCAACTTAGTAAATTTCTTAACTGGTGTATTTTCCCTTGCTTGGCAAGTTAAAAATCTCTGCTATATAATTATTATTGTTGTAGTGGTAGTAATCAGAGAAGTAATACTTTAGTTCAGGTCTTTGTTTTATTCTTATATATTCTAAAAGTCTCACCAAAATTATTTTGTTGGCCTCATTTACTGGTGCCATTGTTATCTGACTTTCAGACAGAAACAACATGCTTATGTATGCCTTTTGGTGCCCAGTTTGTGTCTTTAGTGAGTTTGCAGTGTGAGCGAAAATTGCAGTGGTGACTGACTGAAATCTCATTTATTCTCCAGCCCTCCATAAGTTTATTTCATTCGCTGAAATCATTTGAGGTATTCTGAGTGACTGTAGCTCATGACTTATTTTATAATTTTGACCATCAGTCATCTGCCACCAAGCTTTCGCTCTTATTTTCTTTCTTTTTTTTTCTGTAATTGTTTTGGAAATAGAATCTATTACTCTCTTTTGGGGGGCATTCTTAAGTTTGTCTTTTCCCTGACAAAGGAATTTCTTGATATGTTGTGTGGCAAACATAGGCACCATGATGTTAAAACATTTATCACAGCCTTGACCCTTTCCATAAGGAATATTTCAATTCTGTAACAATCCACCTTTTGAATTGGTTTTAAAAATCTGTCATTATATTTGAACACTCTAGAAATATCTAGCCCAGGTCTATATGATACTAAGCAGAAAAGAATTACTATACTAATTAAATACCTCTTAAATTTCATGGTTGCTCTTATGTTAATTATAAATTTACAGACAGTTATACTCACATACTTTTAAAACTGAGCATAAACATTTCTAAACAATTTTTTAAAAATTAATTACCAATTTTAAAGTATTTTGCTTCTAAGAAAAAACTCTCCTTGAGTTTTCAACTATGGAAAAAATCTAAAACAAAAATGTAGCTGTAGTTAAAGTTACTTATCTCTTGACTAAGGGATAGAAAGAAATGAAGCTCAGTGATTAAAAAGTGCTGTATTATATAAAAATATGAAATTATATAATCCAGGTGAATCTTTAAAAATTAATATTCTGATTTCTCCATAATACTATCGTAGTGTAAAAATGTCAGCTTAGTATTCCAGTTTATGAGATACTTGGTTTAATTTCCCATAGAAAACATAAATACAATTAATATTGTAATTTTTATCCTGAAAGAAAATATTGTTTTAATAAATGCTTAGGATTTTTTTAAAATGGAAACAAATATGTTCAACTAAACTCAATTACAATAATAAATGACAAAATGGCAATGATTACATTGTTATTTAGAGTAGTTTAATTTCTAACGTTTCTAATTTATTTCGAATTTTAAAAGATCTAACACAATTTTTATTTCCAAAATATATTGTAAAGAAAGACATCAGAATTTTGTAAGTTTTAAAGCCTTCTTATTTCTAAGGAAATTGTAAGGACATCAGATTCCTCCAAGAATCAGAACAAATATACAATAATCATTTTTAGTTATTTTAATTGTATATATTTCTTCAGATTTTACTTAATACTTTTAGTCATACTCTGATGGTATTCTTAAAATTACATGAGAATATTTGTTGTATATAAAGCTTTAATCAAAATGATATAATTCATGTAATATTTGCATATTACCCAATAAAAGTTAATTCTCTTTAAAATCGAAATGAAAATCTTTCAAGAATATTTTATTCTGAAATTGTCCAAGATAACTCTCTCTATATGTTTAAGTACATACAATATCTTGACAGAAATTAGAGGGCTGAGAGTTAAATGGAAATTATGAATTTGGAGTACGAGTGTGTTCTTAATGTCTACTTCTTTCTGTGTTCCTAGATCACTGACATGTAATTGAAAAGATCGCTCACTGCACAAAATTCAAAATCCTTATGATTATTATTATTTTCAACAATATTATTTTATTGTATGTTTATTCTGTCACTCAATACAATGAACTTTTGTTGATTTTTTAATCTATGTGAATTAATAACTTATTTTGATATTGCTTTTACTAAATTTATGTTCCATACTGAAATTATTAAAATGTCTTTTCATCAAATTATTTTTGACATTTTCTGAATAGTTCCCTAATAAATCTGAAGTTTTGCTCTTTTACTTGATCAAAGGAGAAATATTAAATTTATAGGGTTTGGTTAGCATTCTCCATCCCTTATTAATTTAAAATTATTGTAAGAAGTCATTTTTTTCATTATTGGACCAAACTAAGGGTAGCAATAAGCCTAACAAATCTATAGAAAATTTTTGTCCTTCTAGCTTAATCATATAAAGGTCACTCATCAGTCATATAACTATGTACCAATGAATGCCTTCTTTTCATGTTGAGAAAACCATACTCACATGATTGTAAAACATCAACGATACAATTAATGTCTACAAATTGATTTGTTTAGGACAGATTGGTTTTCTAGGTTTAAATATCCCTGTTGGCTGAAATAAATAATAATTTATAGTATACAGTCATGTATCACTTAATGATGTGTTTACATTCTGAGAAATGTGACATTAGGCAATTTTGTTGTGTGAGAGCTTTACAGAGTCACACAAACCTAGATGGTATAACCTCTTCTCGGTAACAATCCTACACAGCACGTTACTGTATTGAATACCGTAGACCACTGTAATACAGTGGTAATTATTTGTGGATCTAAACATAGAAAAGGCATGACAAAAATATGGCCCGAAAGGTTTTTTAAAATGGTACACCTATTTAGGCCGCCTTCCATGGATGGTCTTGCAGGACTGGAAGCTGCTCTGGGTGAGTGATGAGGAAGGTGAAGGTCTAGGGCATCACTAATGTACCTTAACGCATTGTGCTGCAGTGTTACAACCACCATGACAGCAGGGATTTTTCAGCTCTGATACGTCACTTGTTGTTGAAGAAAACATAGTTATGCGACACATGCTGTAAATTAGAAGCACTAAAGATTTGTCAGTGCTTCTATTGTCCAGTTATTACTTTAAGATGATTATTGAGCAAACCCTTATAAATGATTTATAAAGACAATTCTAATATCCTCCAACTCTGTTACTATGTATAACTATGGCAAGTTTTCTAAACCACTTTGGGTTCTAACAACTCTAGCCAGTTTCTGATATTTTTATGTTTTATTTGTTTATTCCCTTACTCTTAGCTAAGTCTCTGTGATAAACCTCACATTATTGAATCTTCTGGAAGAAACATAAATAAACCTCAAAGACTCAGGTAAGATTTTATTGTATAATAATTACTAAATGAAAGGGCATTAATAATTGTTGTTTATCAAGTATATTCTTTTCAGACTTTTATATGTTGTAAATTTATACATCAGACTGTGCATTAAAGACAGAATTTACTAGATAAATACTGCTTTATCCATTAAAATCTAAAGCCGAGATAAACTGTGAGTTAAGAAAATTTGTGTTTTAGTCCTTTGTGTCATCATTCTATTGTCTTAGTCCAGGAGAGATTAACAAAAGGGCTGAGAGGATAATTTTGCTTGCTTTGAGCAGACAACAAAAAGCAGCAATGACTGTTTTGTTTCGGTGCCCTGGAATTGATCAGCTGGAACTTGCGAAGAACTATGCCTACAGAAGAACTCCGGGATTAGGAGCTCTTGCCTGATACAAAGCGAATACTCTTTCTTGAACAATGACAATGGAACTCATTTTATTCAAGTGTGTACAGATCAATGGACTTATTTTATGCCCTCCAGAATGCCAATTTTTAATAATTAGTTCCCACAACCATCACAAGCTCTATTTTTCTAGTACTTAAAAAAAAAAGAAACAACTTTTGACCTTCTACAAGCCATTCATTCACTAATATTTTTTATGGTGTGTGTACTGTTTTCTACTGAGTTAATAGACTCAACCTTGTTAAATTTTTTATCTCTTAGAGTGTTTATATAATTAACAGTGTATAACTAAAACTAAATACACAAAGAATTTATATTCTTACTATTATGATATGTTCTTTTAATTATTTATAACTTATCTTTTATTTATATTAGACAATACTTGGTGATGAACCATAATCATCTTCACAAACTATTAATAGGTTGTGGACTGCATTTTGAAAAACATATTGATATACATTTTTTGTTTCTTGGATTTATTGTATGATATACTGTTTCGGAATATATATTTGCATCTCTGCTCCCACAACTGATAGTTTTGTAACTTTTAAAACATGTACTTGATACTAAGTCTATGTCATTGTCTGCAAATTTTTTCCATCATAATAGTCGCACCATAAGGTTTTCTGAGAATGATATTTGCAAAGCATGTAGCATGGTACCCAGAACTTTTAATTCTCAATGACTATGTTATCATGATTATTATCATTGAATCACTATCAGTAGGTAATATAATTGCTAAAATTAATTATAATAATCAGTTTTGAAATTCTTTTATTAAACCATATTATTAATTGGAAAGGTTATTCTTGGTATGTAAAATCACACATGTACCAAGACAATTAAAATAAAATAAAGATTCATTTAAGAATTAAGTGAGTTATATAATGGATTAACCCATTATGATAATTTTTTTGAGAATACAATAACCTTATCTGAATCTGAAAGTCTTGAATGATTGTATACTCAAATCTATTGCATTCTTTCTGGAATTACACAAAAGTTCTCTTATTTATGTTCAATTATTAAATAATAAAGTGTAAATGAAATGGTCTTCCCTTTGAAAACCTTTTCACATTTTTTACAGATTTTATTTTTTTAGAGAGAGGAGAAGGGAGGGAGAAAGACAGAGAGAAACATCAATGGGCGGTTTCTCACAAGCCCCCCAGTGAGGACCTGGCCGCAACCCAGGCACGTGCCCTGACTGGAAACCTAACCGGTGACCTTTTGGTTCGCTCCAGCACTCAACGCACTGAGCCACACCAGCCAGGGCCCTTTTGACATTCTTTAAGCATTTTAAGGAATTGTCTTTCCATGGTAATTATATGTGATATGCTAAATAATTCTCTTGTGAATTTTTTTACTATCCAGCATCTTGTACCTACTATTGGGGATGAAAAGTATGTGATTCCCAATGCAGCTCTCCTCTGTGAAGGTCAGATATGTAATTAAGTTTCTCATTATGCTGCACATTGGGATATTTTTCAATTAAGTAGGTAATGTAAGAAATGGTATGTAAGGTAACTAAAAAGATATAGCGTTATTTGTAAATTTAATGAAATTAGCATGTTAAAATATGGCTCATAATATTTTTGTAATATATTCAAGAAGAACAAGTTAAATAATTTAGTATTCAGTTGTTAACATGCAAAAATTGGTTAAATCCAATTAGCTGAGGGAAGTCAGCTCCTTTAATATATATTCTAGGTGTAAGGCCTACTGGATGACAAAACTAGCTATATCTTAAGACAAAAATGAATCAATATTAACCTTATAAAATATCTTTGTTTAAAATCACATACATTTTAAAGAAATTATAATATTAACAAGTGCCAAGGAGATTTGCTTGTAGGTTTTTTAATAACCAACTTGCAAACAAAGTCATATTTATTCTTATTATACCAGTAAATTAATCGTTGATATCATTTTATTAAAGTAGAGAGAAACAACTTTTAGATCCTGAATAGAAGCAACTTGGAACATTATGCCACAATTAGACAGTCAAAGCTTTTAAATATCAGCAATATAAAACATGTGCTCTAATATTAGCAGAGATAAAGAAAGAAAGAAAGAAAAGAAAGAAGGAAGGAAGGAAGGAAGGAAGGAAGGAAGGAAGGAAGGAAGGAAGGAAGGAAGGAAGGAAGGAAAGAAAGAAAGAAAGAAAAAGAAAGAAAGAAAGAAAGAAAGAAAGAAAGAAAGAAAGAAAGAAAGAAAGAAAGAAAGAAAGAAGGAGTTTCTACCATTTGTGACAGCATGGATGAAACTGGAGAGCATCATGCTAAGTGAAGTAAGCCAGGCAGTGAAAGACAAATACCATATGACCTCACATATAAGGGGAACAGATCAACAAAACAAACAAGCAAGCAAAATATAAACAGAGACATTGAAATAAAGAATAGACTGATGGTAACCAGAGGTGGGGGGAGAGGAGTAATGGGGAAAATGGGGGAAGGGTCATCAAGGAACATATACAAAGGTTCTATGGACAAAGCCAAAGGGGATAGATAAGATGGAGGATAGGAGGGAGGAATGGGTGAGGTGGAAGAGAGTGGAGAGGGGAACATGGAGACAACTACAGTTGAAAATCAATAAAAAATAAATTAATAAAAAATAAAAACAAAAAAGAAAGGAAGATAAATTCTGATGGAGAACTTATGCTATTTTAAGCAATAATTTCAAACACACACTTTTTGGCTATAACTACATTTCTATTTCACTTAAGAATTAATTATCATACTACATTGAATGTTTTAATTGTGAATAAGAACTAATCTTCATTTTTAATTTATTCATTATAAGTACAAACTAATCCCCAAAGATTCAAAATTTGAGATCCTTGAATATTTTAATTGTCTAAAATTTCCAAAGCTTTTATTTTTCCTATTTATTTTGTAGTTTAAAGGCCAATGAAATATTTCTATCATGTGCTCAAAGAATCTGAAGCACTCTCATCTATATTACATATTGTTTGGAACAGCTGGATTTCTAAAACACCTTTATTATGTTATCATTTTATCTAAATATTTTTATTTTTTAAATGTTAATTTAATTGCATTGTGTGTAGATTTCATGTGTTCTCTAAGGACTTAGATATAATTTAAAAGTTACTTTAATCTTATAAATGAAGTGAAAATAACTTTGTATATTATTATAAACTCAGTGATAAGGCAATGAAATTTAAAATATCTATTAAGAACCACTTAACAACTAAAAATGTTGAGAATCTGGTAAGGTTATTAATGGAAAGAATTTCCAATGAGATACATAAGCTCTTACCAAATAAGGAACAAAGCAGAGGGATTTTATAAGCTTCCGATGTTCATACAATTGAAAAATTGTATGTTGGGTAAATTTGGTTCCAGGCAACTTCTCTAATGTTTGTGAAAATATCAACATTTGAGTAACTTGTTCCTGCATTTACCTAATGTAAAATCAACATATTTTTGTTTCTTTTTAAAATGAAGTTATTTTTTTAAATTTTATTTTAATTGTTGTTCTTGTATTAAATATTATTCCAATTTGTTTTCATAGAAAAAATGTTATGCGCTCTCTCTCTCTCTCTCTCTCTCTCTCTCTCTATATATATATATATATATATATATATATAGGCACCCCAACTGGGAAGAAATATATATATTTACAGATGACGTGACCTGATATGTAGACAGTCCTCTAAAAAATATACAGGAAAGCTGTAAGATATTAGAAACAAACACAGTATCATTGCAGAACATAAGATCTACACACAAAAATCAGATGTATTTCTATACATCAGTAAAGTACAATCTGGAAATGAAAATAAGAAGCAATTCTCTTTACAGTGACATTGAGAAGATTAACATATTTAGGAACAAATTTAACCAAATAAGTGAAAATTACTGCCGAAAGGAATTAAAGGCCCAAATGAATGAGAATGAACCTCATGTTAATGGATAGAAAGGAAATATTTTAAGAGGGCAACACTACCCCAAAAGACCATGAATTCAACACAATCTATATACAAATTTGAACAGTTTTTTTTTTCCAGAAATGGAAAAAGCTAACCATGAAATTATAAGGAATTGTAAGAGGACTCAAGTAGCTAAAATCCTAAAAAAGAGAAACACACAGGACTCACTTCCCATTTCAAAATAGCTACAAAGTTGCACTAGTCAAAACATTTGCACTGACCTAAACTAAGTTCAGATAAATAGATTAATTGAATTGAGTTGAGAATCTGGAAATAAACCCATGTGTCTATAAGGCCAGCTGATTTTTTAAAAGGATAACAAGTCCATTCACTGGGAAAATGCAGTCCCTTCAATGAATGGTATTAAGACAAGTGAATTCAACAAGCAAGTGAATGAAACTAATTTGGGCCTTCACTTTGCAACCATATACAAAATAATTCAAAACAAATCAACAGCATAAATATAAGGTCTACGATCATAAAACTCTTAGAAGAAAATGTAAAGATGAATATTTATGGCCTTAGATTTGAGAGTGATCTTAGATATGACAACAAAAGCATGATCAGCAAAAGAAAAACAGATATATAAATCAGACTTTATAATTAAAATGTCTTATGCATGAGAGAATATTATTAAGAAAATTATCTTAAAAATCCTACAGATGGCATAAAATATTTATAAATCATATATATCATAAGAACATAATATCTAGGATATATTAAGATCTCCTAAAACTTAACAACAAAATAACAACCCAAATCAAATTGATCAAAGGGCTTGAACAGAACTTTCTCTAAGGGAGATATACAAAAGTACAAAAAGCATAAAAAAGATATTCAACACCATTAGAAAACTGTGAAGTGCAAATCAAAGCCAGAGTAGGATATCACTTTATATCTAGTAGAATGACTAAAATTAAAAAAATAGATAAATGAAAATAAGTGTTGATATGAATGTTGAAAATTTGACTAGGAACCTGCGTAGCGTTGGTGGGAAAGTAAAGTGGTGAATCCACCGTAGAAGAATGTGTGACAGTTCCTCAAAGAGCTAAAGGTAGAATTATCAAATGAACCAACCTTTCTCCTCCAAAAATATATATACCAAAGAATTGAAAGCAGAAACTCAAACACATGCTTGCATGGCCCTGCTCCTCGTGGCATTATTCACAAAAGCCATAAAGTAGAAATAACCCAAATGATGCATATTGTTCAACCATACCACAGATTCACACTGCGTAATGACTCAGTTTTAAAAATGTGAGCACAAATGAAATAAGCCAGAAAAAAAGGGACAAGTATCGCATGACTGCTTAACTGTTAGAGTTTCTATTTGTGCGGATTAAAAAATTTTGGAAATTAAAGAATTTTGTAAGTAGTGGTAATGATTACACAAAATTGTAAATGTTATTAATGTCTGTGAATATACATTTAAAGGTGATGGAACTGGAAAGTTTAATTTAATATATGTTTAAGCATAAAAATTAAAATAGAGAATTCTAAAAATATGTCTATGTAAAATTCAAAATAATTGAAGTTTAAGGAACAGCAAGAATCAATTGAAAAGGATTGTATTTAACCACTTAGAATTAGCATACAATTAAACATTCCTAATTTATGGTAGTATACTACCTTCTTTGAAATAATTTATAAAGCAATCTTTCTTTAAATAAAATAGTGTTTATCTACCTATAACTAAGGCTTTATTGCAGACTGGGGATGTTCATGGTAAAATATAAATAAATGCCTTGGGGAGCTTCCAAGGAAAAAATAAAGAGAGAAGATAGAGGAGCGTAAGAATAAGAGAGATAGGGAGAAATTTGTAGAATAATTTTCCTGAGACAAGGAAAATGTAACCCATTAAAGATTAGATAGCAGAAGAAATGGACACTTTGTTATGGAAGGATGCATTGCAATCACAATCTGTAAAAGCACGTGTATATTATTTTTTTATTTTTGTAAACAGTGAATATGTGCCTAGTAGAAAATACAGAAATAGATTTTGAAATGCATGCACAATTTTTGAAAGAGTTCAGATAGGATGGGGAAGAAAAGATATCTTGCATAGAATTAAAGTGAGGAGGGATTGTTTTAAGTTTATGATGATAATTTCATACTGGGAATACTGTGTCCTAATATGTTACATGGACAAATCATATGGCTTATTTCTCCAGATAAGTATAATAAAAAGGGAAGACAAAAAGCATGGGGCTTTAAAATAATTAAAAAATCTTAAGGAACTATGAGAGATGGAGTATTACTGAGGAAAGAGGCACAGTAATAGAGAAGAGAATTTTTTAAAATAGAAGGTAGTACAAGGGCTTTAATGAATTAGGGCTTCTGATAAAAATCAGAGAGTAAGTGGAGTGGAACAAATGAGCTGTACAGTGGTATATGGGGTAGTTATGAAATGAAATATTCCACGATTAATTTTCCAATTAAGTTAGTTATAGGTGATAAAAATACATGCATGGGATGGGTGTGTGAAGTCATGGGAAGTAGTCATTGGAATTAAGTTCGGGAAGTGAAAAATGTATTGGGTATGTAATCCTCTAGAAGCTGCCAATAAGAATAATGACAGAATGGAGTGGAGAGTATATCTCTGGTCCTGTTACCAAAGTTTTAAATATTTGAGGGGTGCTGGTTGTGAATTTCAAAGATGGTAAGATTAAAGAAAGGAAGAAGTTGGTAAAATTGAACTGCATGATTTTAAAATAAGGATAATTGTATTCATTTTTCTCCATAATAGGTAAATGAAATAAAGTGATTTATAATTGTCAAAGTCTTTCATTCTTACATCATTTATGAAAGAACTCAGCACTATACATTGTCTGTCAGTCTGTCTGTCTGTCTCTCTCAAGAATACATATTCTTGAAGAACAAAAAATGGAAGGTTTTGTAACCTATATATGCTTTAAAATCTCCTTCCCTGAAATATATAAACATAAATTATTGTTTTATGACATAATTTTAAATTATTTCTGAAATATGTCTATGTTGAGTAAACATTTGAAGTAGGGGTTTAAAAAAAAACTCAGCAGAGAAGCTTTTCAACAATATTTGCTAAAATATTCTTTTCAGTTACAACATATTTTAATATAAGTATTTTCCCTAAATACGATAAGGTGACTTCAACCGAGAAACAATTTAGGTGACTTCAACCGAGAAACAATTTACTGGCTGTTTCTTGAAGTCAGTGAACAAACTGAAATAGACAAATTTAGAAAGAGAGGCTAAAGTTAAAAGGAAAATTCACAGCTGTGAGAATATGTATTTAACAAACAAATTTTTGTTCAAAATAGCAAAATATTTTTCAAGTATATTTCATATTTTGTCCTTAGTATTGGTAGATTATTATTCATTGTATTGTTCATTGTATTAATGAACACAATTTTCTATTCTCTTAATTTTAATAACATAATTTCAGTCACATTTTCTCATTATCAATTTTATAGTAAGATTATCCATTTGACAAACCTTGGGTATAAAAGCTAATATTAACAAAATAATATTGAATGCAAACTATAATAGAAAAAAGTAAGTAACAGGAAAAAAATATGACCAAAATTGTCAAATGTGATTTTGCATATTTGCATGAATCTTACTAGTTTATTTTCAGGGTTTTTTTTTTTTTTTTAATGTTTCCTGAAGCTGAGTAATACCACTGGCCTCTAATTGCACTACATACAACAATAAATGTGAGAATCATATTTACCCTCCCCATTAAAGACATTTCATGGGATCGTAATCACAGAAATAATTTAATAAAAAGTACTTTATTGTGAACACTTTACATGGAGTATCTCATTTAGATTATTTCTACCCACATCTCTGTGAGGGTTTATTCAATTAAATTTATATTTGAGGAAGGAAGACATAAATAGCAGTGATTTGTACAAGGTGACATGGCAATTGAAAGCCATATTTAGGCTTAAAACTCAGGTGTGCTCTTGTTTGTTTGAGCCAAAATCTGTGTTTGTATGTTTTCTTATTCACCCTAATATGCTGTCCCAGGTTCTTATTGATATGAAAATCTTTTACCTATATTTTCATATGCATTCATTATAGAGCAAAGCAAGTTAAACTGTGATCAATTTAGATGTTATAAGTGCATACTATCTGTAGCTGTTGCACTCTACATTATGCTCCTGAGATTGTAACAGGGTGCAGCCAAGAGGGGGGCCCCAAAAAGGGAGTTGGAATGGGACCCAGATCTCAGGGTGTCCAGGAAATATTAGAAGGACATATAAGATGTCCTCACCCCTTCCCCCAT